>JAOBAT010132296.1:0-35164 GCA_026413305.1 Hydrozoanthus tunicans | reverse complement strand
ATGTAGTAATATTTACTGATGTAGTAGTTTTTACTGATGTATTAATATTTTACTGACGTAGTAATATTTGCTGACGCAGTAATATTTACTGAGAGAGTATTATGAACTGACGCAGTTATATTTACTGACGCAATAATATTTACTGACGTAGTAGTATTTACTGACGTGTAATATTTACTGACGTAGTAGTATTTACTGACGGAGTATTATTTACTGATGTAGTAATACTTACTGATGTAGTAGTTTTTACTGATGTATTAATATTTTACTGACGTAGTAATATTTTACTGACGCAATAATGTTTACTGACGTAGTAGTATTTACTGACGTGTAATATTTACTGGTGTAGTAATATTTACTGACGTATAATAATTGCTGACGTAGTAATATTTACTGACGGAGTATCATATACTGATGTAATAATATTAAGTGACGGAGTATTATTTACTGATGTAGTAATATTTACTGACGTAGTAGTATTTACTGACGGAGTATTATTTACTTATGTAGTAATATTTACTGATGTAGTAGTTTTTACTGATGTATTAATATTTTACTGACGTAGTAATATTTGCTGACGCAGTAATATTTACTGAGAGAGTATTATGAACTGACGCAGTTATATTTACTGACGCAATAATATTTACTGACGTAGTAGTATTTACTGACGTGTAGTATTTACTGATGTAGTAGTACTTACTGATGTAGTAGTATTTACTGACGGAGTATTATTTACTGAGGGAGTATTATTTACTGACGGAGTAATATTTACTAGTGTAGTAATATTTGCTGACGTAGTAATATTTACAGACGGAGTATTATATACTGATGTAGTAATATTGACTGACGTAGTAGTATTTACTGATGTAGTAATATTTACTGACGTGTAGTAATATTTACTGACGCAGGAATATTTTTTACTGGTGTAGTAACATTTACTGACGCAGTAATATTTACTGACGGAGTAATATTTACTGATGTAGTAATATCTACTGACGTAGTAATATTTACTGACGTAGTAATATTTACTGACGTAGTAATATTTACTGACGGAGTATTATTTACTGATGTAGTAATATTTACTAGTGTAGTAGTTTTTACTGATGTAGTAATATTTACTGATGTACAGTAAGATTTACTGACGCAGGAATGTTTTTTAGTGATGTAGTAATATTTATCAACGCAGTAATATTTACTGACGGAGTAATATTTACTGGTGTAGTTATATTTACTGACGTATAATAATTGCTGACGTAGTATTATTTGCTGACGTAGTAATATTTACTGTCGGAGTATTATATACCGATGTAATAATATTAACTGACGTAGTAGTATTTTCTGACGGAGTATTATTTACTGATGTAGTAATATTTACTGACGTAGTAATAATTACTGACGGAGTATTATTTACTGATGTAGTAATATTTACTGATGTAGTAGTTTTTACTGATGCAGTAATATTTACTGACGTATAGTAAGATTTACTGACGCAGGAAAATTTTTACTGGTGTAGTAATCTTTACCAACCCAGTAATATCTACTGACGGAGTAATATTTAGTGCCGTGGACAGTCACTCAGTTAAACAGCTGCACAGCGTGTTGCAACCAGCTTGAGCTCGCGAACAACAGCAAGATTAGAATTTGTCTCCTTTGTCGAACACAATAATAATAATGACAATGATAATTTCTTTAAAATTGATAACTTTCTCAAGGGTTTTGTTGGTTTCATGATCAAAATTTTCACTGTAATGTATATATATCTCGAACCCAATCCAACTGATTTTAACGAACCTAACCCTTAGATTAAGTCCGATTCAGTTTTTTAAAACAGGATTGCCTAGCTCTTTGATGGGAAAGACTCGATGTTTTAAAAAAAATAGGCACGAAAGGTTGAGTTTTTCGAACTGTTAACGTACTGTTGTATACCGTTTCTTGTGTCGCTATTAGCAATTTCCTTGTTCTTTTTTATGAAAGTAGCGCGTTGCTACAGCAAGTTTCTTTAATACAAATGAGTTTATTCGCCTATCCAACCAAACGTGTCCTCCGTCCACGGTTTGAGTTTGGTTGCTCCGCATAACTCAATCAAATACAAAAATTGCCTTATGAAGCCAGTCATTGGTACTTTGATTTATAGCTTTAAGGGCTTTTTTTCGACTGTAAATGAAAAAAAGTTCTTACCTGACCATCTTAAAGCCACGTTAGTCTGACAGTTTCAAATACAAAAAGCCCAAGAAAAGAAAACATCGTTCAGTAAATCCAAGTTTTGGACCAAGAAACGAGTGTTGAATTTATACAACAATATTATTTAGACTTTATTTCAAGTAATAGTCATGTTGAAAATTATTTATTATGTTTTCTTTTCTTGGGGTAGTTATTAAACTGACCATTTTCATGCCCCGAAAAAAGCTTTCAAAATAGTGCATTCCGTGCGAACAAAATTTAAAACATTCGATGATTTATTAGGTCACATGATTTGAAAGCACTCCAAGCTGCTCTGTTTTAGCGTTTATAGCGAGCTAGTGGGGTCTTTTTTGCTGGGCCACAAGTTACTCAAACTTCGACATGACCATAATATGAATTTGACCGGGAAAGTGAGATTCGGATCTCCCGCCTTTCAAATCGTGTGACATCACACATATCTATTGAGCTTAAAAACTTCGCAGCCTTGACACTTAAATACGCAAATTTTTCTTCGTTCAATACCTCCTTCCCTCTTTGATCATTTCACCTCAAGCACGCTTGCGGTTTTTTATTGTTCACGATTATCAGGAGAACGGCGCCGATAAGGTGTGGTGATATTCTGATATATAGCTTGAGTCAAGGAACAGTATTATACTACTGTTGCGAATTTCGTGGGAAACCTTTCTGATTTTATTTAACGTTGTTTTTAAATCAGTTTTGCATATTGAAATCATAAAACTGCGAGCCCTATCTTAATTCTTAACAGATTATTATTTAGTTGTTCAAGCTACAGATAAGAAAGAGGGATTTTTTTCTTAAGTTTTCAATATCAAGGAACAGTTTAATATTACTGATGCGAGTTTCGTGGGAAACCATCTTGATATTACTTAACACTGGTTTTTTAATCAGTTCTGCAAAGTGAAATCACAAAAATGTGAACCCTCTCTTATTCCTTAACAAAATGTTGTTAAGCTACAAGTTCAAGCTACAGAGTAAGAAAATGGAATTTTTTTCTTTTAAAAGCTTGTCAATTTCAAGGAACAGTATAATACTACTGATATGAGTTTCGTGGGCAACCATTTAGATGTTATTTAACGTTGTTTTTAAATCAGTTTTGCGTATTGAAATCATAAAACTGCGAGCCCTTTCTTATTTCTTAACACAATATTAATCAGTTACAAGTTCAAGCTACAGAGTAAGAAAGTGGACATTTTTTTTCCAAAGAACAGTTTAATACTACTGATGCAAGTTTCGTGGAAACCATTTTGATATTACTTAACGTTAGTTCTGCAAAGTAAAATATCCTCGAGCTCTTATTTTTTAACAAAATATTGTTTAGTTGTTCAAGCTACAGAGTAAGAAAGTGGAACTTTTTCTCTTAAGCTTTCAATATCAAGGAACAGTTTGATATCACTGTTGAGAGTTTCGTGGGAAACCATGATAGTTTGATACTACTTAACTTGGCTTTTAAATTAGTTCTGCATAGTGAAACCACAAAGCTCAGTCTTATTCCTTAACAAAACATTGTTTAGTTGTTTGTTCAAGCTACAGAGTAAGAAAAAGGATATTTTTTATTAAGCTTGTCAATATCAAGAAATAGTCTTATATTACTGAAGCGAGTTTCGTGGGAAACCATTTTAATGTTATTCAACGTTGGTTATAAATTAGTTCAGCATAGTGAAACAAAATAACAAAATATTGTTTAGTTGCTTGTTCAAGCTCAAAGTAAGAAAGTGGAAATCTTTTTTCTTAGTAAGCTTGTCAGTATCAAGGAACAGTTTAATACTTCTTTTGCGAAACTCGTGCATGGGAAACCATTTTGATGTTATTTAGTGTTTGTTTTTAAATCAGTTCTGCATAGTTAAATCATAAAACTGTGAACCCTCGTATTTCCTTACAAAACAAGTGTTAAGTTGTTCAAGATACGGAGTAAGAAAAGTGGGTTTTCAATGTTAAAAATAGTAATTAGATTAGTGTTTATATCTTAAAAACACCTGTCCCGTTATGAGCAGTGAGGTTTTTAGCGGTTTCGCTGAAACGAAGTCAATGTTCTGTCGACTGATGTATCCGAACTGAGATGTGGGGGTTTGAAAAGAACTATATATAACAAATTTTGTTAAAACGAATCGGCAGCGAAAAAAGGGAATTAATGCTTACAGAAGATGAAGCTAAAAATTCTCCTCAACTGCAAGCATGAAACGTTCGAACATGTTTGGGAGAATCTACCAGCACCGCTGATTCGGCTGTAAGCCGGGTTAAGAGATCGTAAAAAATAATATGTACGTAAATTAGGTAGCCATCGGAGACTGACACCAACATTAAACTTTCTGTGTCACAAGGGGTAAGAATCGACATTAAATTTCTCAGCCAGAATACATTATAGGACTTACAAAAAACGATCGATCTAACGCTTGGTTATTATTGACAATCGGAATAAACGATGAGATATAATATCGGCTACGAGTCTGAACGCTTAAGGCACAAAGGCAGAGAGGGTAGGATTAAAGATTCTTACAGATAACTCAAAATAGTATGACAGAGTAAATAAAAAACCTTTTGTTTCTTATAGCTTTAGGGCAAAGTGCTGCTACGGGGTCTTATTGTTAATTATTATATGTTTGTAGCAAACAGTTTTGAAAGACAAACTCACTATTCTATTTTGTGGACCATCGGTGCGATTCATGTTATTTATAGCGGATGTCGCAAGCGTCTGGCTCCTGAAGCGGGCATATTTACCGCGTTTCTATGACTTCGTTCTTCTTTTGGCAAAGAACGAACAAAAAAAAGAGTGGTGCTAATCAAAAGACGAAACAAATTAGAATTCTAAATAATTCTTACCAGCTGTCGTTGCGATAACTCGCACCAGAACCCCTCTAAAACACCGAGAAAAATATCTTTTCCTTAATTTATTTTCAATTGTTTGCAAAACAACGCAATTTAGTTTTAGCAAGCAATCGACACGTCTCAAAGTGTGATTCTTTAAAAAAAGATAACTTTTGATCGAGTCTTTATCAGATACGTAAACTCAAGCTGTTTAGATACCATTGGAAAAGGAATCCGGTGCCGTTTATTTGACAATAAAGTATCGAGAAAGCAGAAAACGCTTTTCCGATACTTCAAAATAAACTGTTGTGTTGGAGCATAGGAGTTGTTTTTAAAAATGGGCAAAGAATGACGCGAGGTTAGATAAAAGATGGTTTGACAGTTTCAAATGGCATTTGAAATGAACTTGAAAATTTAGGTTTTCGTTTTATCTAACATCCAAAGTTGCCAGAAAAATTGGGTTGCTTCTCTGAAGGGTTTATGGATTGCACGTTGGATAGCCTGGAGGCTTACAAAGATCACAAACTTATCGAGTCTAAACTAGTTAATTATTTTCGTCCACGCTCAGTACTTAGATGGAAAATGCTTGTAACTTCTTAGGGGCAATCATGCAATCTAATTTACCAATTATAAAGCGGAATGTAAGCGTCCCCTTTATATGATCTCACTGGTGATGAAAAACCAACAGTGTTATACAAACGTTGGTTTGTATGAAGTCTTTCATAATCTTTAGTGTTTAAAGCCTGATTTGAAGCCTTCCGATTTAGAAAGCGATTCAGAGTCTAATCCTATATTCAATCTTTATCCAATAAAGCTGACACTCCGAATGTATATCTGTTGCAGGTACGATATATAACAAATGACAAGTGAAATGACTAATGAACAGTCTAGTGTGCCGTCGGGCCGTTGCATTTGTTTTCCATTTCATAGAAAATATTGAAAATTTCTTAAAAGAAAATTTGCTTAGCAACAGTTTTCGTTTATATAAGCCGGAAATTGTCGTATATTACCAAAACTAGACAAATTTATTCAAATAGCTAAATTTACAGTTATTATCAGTTTTCGTGCTAAGCGATGAAGATTTCATTTGGCGCACTCTTTAACGAAATGACCCAGCTAAGTACAATTTAGATTCTAATATCTGCTGCTTCCAACAAACGCGCAGAAAAGCAGTACGAAAATGTTGAGACTTATGCATAAATTAGCATTTTGATGTCAACTGAATTTGGATTTCCACCTCAGTAGAAACGCTCGAAACACAAGCTATGTAGATTCGTTGCCAACAATGCTTCTCTCAGTAAAGTAAAGAACACTTTGGTACCACAAAAAAACTATTCGAGGAAGGAGTTTAACAATTTCGTGGTAACTGCGCGCAGTGGACGCTTTCAAGAAACTTCTAATCACCACCTGTGTCAACAGAGAGAAAGAAGTCCAACCCGATTAGAATTTCAGATACAAACTGCCTCGGTCTCTATTCTCAACCAACGCACACAAATGCAGGGACCACTTCGCGCCAAGGACTGTTCATCATTTTAAATGGTATGTCTGCTCTACAGAATTATTGACTTTGCGGGAAAAGCACAAAAAACCTTCAACATTCAGCTAAAATAAACTATGATAAATGGCCAGTATCACCAAAGCTGTTAATTTATTTTGACAACGCTTATCATCTTTCCCATACAAAGTACTTTCGGGTTCTGGTTAATATTTATTTTACAATTTGCTCTTGCAGACTTAGGTGTGAATGTGCCCGCTAAGGCAAATTTGTTTTCTTACTTTTAACGAATTGTCTTGGCAAACTATCATTGTTCTAACTTTAACGTCCTTCGACTGTTTTGCAGATAAACGTGTAAACAGCTTGTTAGCTTCACAGCAGCACATGACACAAACCAAAGAGTACTTAGCAACGACATTGTATTTGAAAATGATTCGGTGAAGAACTGGCACATACTTTGTAACGTCATCTTCCGCTGACAATTATCGCAAGTTTTCGAATTTCCAATTAGTGAACTCCTTCTGTAACTTTTAATTCATAAGCTCCTCTCGGCTTTTTC
Source organism: Hydrozoanthus tunicans (assembly GCA_026413305.1). Classification (NCBI taxonomy): domain Eukaryota; kingdom Metazoa; phylum Cnidaria; class Anthozoa; order Zoantharia; family Hydrozoanthidae; genus Hydrozoanthus; species Hydrozoanthus tunicans. The sequence continues at coordinate 28,106 of JAOBAT010132296.1, read as the reverse complement.
GGTTCTAGTGAGGGCCAACTTCGAATTAAGTGAATCCTGGAAGAAACTGAAAAACTGTAACTGTAAACTGTACTAATAAGTTCTCGACTCCCACAAAGACACGACAGCACCTACAAAATATCCATGAACCGACTGATTAACAGAGGGATGAGAGCCCTTTCAGAAGAACATTGAAATATAATGAACATAACGTTGCCCAAGGCAGCGGGAAAAACCTCATCGCTTGCTTCTCGAAGCATCGAAACTAAAGGAGCTGAGTTCGCATTTGCTTTGCTGATAAATATCACTGCTCTCTTAGGTAACGTGTTGGTTTGTATTGCAGTATACAGGAACTGTCGATTGCGTTCAGTGACTGGCTTCTTCATATTGTCTCTAGCTGTCTCCGATGTACTCATGGCGACATTATGCATGCCGCTGTCGATTGGCGCTAGTCTGGTTGGAAGATGGGTTTACGGCAATGGGGCTTGCCAAATGCAAGGATATCTAATCAATACATTGGTTGCCGTTTCTCTGCACACGATGGCTTTAACTGCAATTCACCGTTACTTTCGCGTTGTGCGGCCCAACTTATGCCGAAAATATTTCACAAAGAAGAGGACCATCCTTGTAATCATGTCTGTGTGGATGTTTGTATTCCTGGTGCCTGCTTTTGAGATGGCGCTTGGAATACTTTACTTCGTCTTTCATGATGGAAAGCTAATATGTTTCATTACGAACACTACAGAATCCATGTGGCTGGGAAACGTAAGCGCATTTGTAACAGTTAATATGATGTTACCGATGACCATAATGTTTATTTGTTATTTCAAAGTGCTAAGGCGAGTTCGCAAACACAAAGTTGATGTTGAGGCATCGCTACATAGAACCAGTCTCGCGACAACACTACACCAACACAGACCTAGTCTCACAACCTTCAAACATGGAAAGTCTTTAGCAAAGAATCTTCAGCACAAAAAGACTAACGTTGCAACCACTACGTGGTCAAATCAAGAAAATGAAAACCCAATAATCGTTCATGATCTAACTAAATTGGAAAGCTCTCCTAAAAGAAAGAAGGAAGGACCACAAAAACTCGAAATAAGTTACGAGCAGAGTCGCAAACAAAGTGCCAAATACGAAAAAGAGTATGAAACGAATTCTCTGTCGAGAAGCAGCATTTCTGATTGGATGCCTCGACCGATGGATCATTTGGCAATGTTTGCGCAGTATGACGAACACCGTGGTAGTGTAATTTCTTACAGAAGTCAAAGCCTTAGTACAGCATTGCCTTTTCACTCAAATGTGGGTAACAGCGTTAGCTCGAAAATATTACAACAGAGAAACAGTATTCCCGTTGTAACCCAGCGAAGATCAAGTGTTGTACTCTGGTTGAACCAGCAGAAAAATCTTCTTTCAACGACTCTCACCAAGACTCGGGTCCAGGAAGCAACTTGTACCTCTCATCTGAAAACTAACGTCGAGGATATCAAAATTACATCGGTGCTGTTTGCGGTGGTGCTTGGGTTCATGTTTTGCTGGTTTCCTATTCTGGTAATAAGCATTTATCTATTAGCGTCTGGTAATGAACCCGTGCCACGTGGGGTTGACCTCCTCTACCCGTACCTTGGAGCTATGTCAAGTGCTATCAATCCGTGTATTTATGGACTAATGAATCGATCTTTTAGATCAGAGTACCTAAAGATAATTCGCTGCAAATGCTATAAAAATAACTGAACTGTCCACTGTCAAGTAAAACGCAAAACCGATTCCAGGTTCGAGTCTCGGGTTTTTATTTCCAACGCATGGTCTAAAACATTATTGGCATGACTGCCAAAATAGGCTGTCTTAAATAGTTTTCATACGATTAACGCTCAAAGAGCTTTGATTTTAACTCCAAACGTACCTTTTCTTGGAAACAACTTCCCTTTTTGATGTTCCAAAGGTTTAAATAAATCTATCATATAAATTACAGTTTTTTATTAACAGTTTCAAGTATTTCCATTGGTCTAAAAGATTTATTAGCAAGACAGCCTCTATGATCGGAGTCCTTAAATTCGGTTTCTTTCCTGAGTCATAATTTATCCCTCAATGACAATCAGCACTCGCTGTAGAAAAACCCTGTCAGCTGGCAGCGGGGAGGAAATTTGGGTCTAAGTAGTTGTAGCCATCGCTTGTTCCACCAAGTCCAATGTAATCGCCATCCATGAAAAACGTTTGGGTTCTGTTTATTGCCTCCAGCTTGTGAGTCTTTTTGTGTGTTTTTGTTTCCGGGATTTCTCTATCAAAAAGGAGTCAAATCAACATATAGTTACACGCAATGTTTGTATGTGCAAGCGCAAAGCACAGAAGGAGGATTCTTTGCCTCTCTTGTCCAGGAAACCACTATGGCATATGATAACAGACAACAAGCGTCAAAAGCAAAGAAGATGGAAAATAAATCTACTACAGACCTAAGTAGTCATTCAATCCAAGTATTACTCAAACAACCCTTGATAGCTATGATGGAATAAAAATGCATACTTTGCTTGTAAAAGTATGGTTTAGGTGTAAGGCTCTTAATACAGTGTGAAGTATTTATGCTAGATTTCATCAAGTCTCACTGAAAATCTGCGACACTTTTCTATACAAAAGATATTGCCATCTCGTTAAGATGGGTTAAGTATTACTCACCTCTGATTATGAGCACATTCGGAACAGAAATCAACACTGGATTCATGCGGGCATTCAGTGCAGTGCCACCTGGCACCCCGGATTGGCTCAACGCCACAACCATCACACTGTGGATGATAAGAATCTTAAACTATTGCATTTTGGTTGGCTAGGATGCCATATTACGCGCACTCTGATTGCATAGGATGCCATATTATGCACACTTTGACTGCCAAGGATGCCATATAACGCACACTCTGATTGCCTGGGATGCCATACTACGCGCACTCTGATTGCCAGGAATGCCATATTACGCACAATCTGATTGTCAGGGATGCCATATTACGAGCACTCTGATTGCATAGGATACTGTATTACGCGCACTCTGATTGCCAGGGATGCCATATTATGCGCACTCTGATTGCATAGGATGCTATTTTATGCGCACACTGATTGCCTGGGATACCATATTACGCACACTCTGATTGCCTAGGATGCTATGTTACGCGCACTCTGATTGCCAGGGATGCCATATTACGCGCACTCTGATTGCATAGCATGCCATATTACGCACACTCTGATTGCATAGCATGCCATATTACGCACACTCTGATCGCCGGGGATGCAATAATACGCGCACTCTGATTGCATAGCATGCCACATTACGCACACTCTGATTGCATAGCATGCCATATTACGCACACTCTGATCGCCGGGGATGCAATAATACGCGCACTCTGATTGCATAGGATGCTATATTGTGCGCACACTGATTGCCAGGGATGCCATATTACGCGGTCAAAATATCAAACAGAAGTAAAGAAACGAAACAGCTTACCATATAACCTTGATGAACAGCTTGTTTCACTCCGCACTATGAAACAAAACCGAAGCAGTCAAGTTAACTTAGTTTATAATTAGTGTTCCTGTAAAAACATGCTTTTCTACTGAAAACTCCTAGGGTTAAGCTAGTAACAACTGTACCTATGGGGAGGGAGAGGGTGCTGTTATTTGAATTGCTCTTGATCCCCCCGCCCCAATCCTTAAGCCATTGCCCTAAAGTTGATACGTTTATCATTCAAGACCTTTCAATAGCCAAACAAACGAAGCTCGTCGTCATTCGGTCGTCGAACCTAAGCTTAATATTAATGAAAATTTATTAAATTTTCAACCTAAATGTTGCGTTCTAACGTTGTGATTGGCTCGCTTAATCTCGTACATCAGTACATATGCCGCATTGACTATATATGGAGACTGACAATGTACTGTTGCAAAGCTGAAATACTGTACGGTTCTGTCTAGAACTTAGCTGTCATTTTCAAGTATCGATAGCTATGGAAAAATCAAGATACTTAATAGAACAATTATTCCATTCGCGCTTGTTGGATATGAGATAATTTCTATTCACCTCGCTTTGCCTATTTACCATCTCTTAGCCAGCGTGCGCTCTTGGAACAATTGTTAAAGGATTTTATTTAATAGCTTTCAAAATGTTTTAAAATTTTTAACGCGTAAAAGCCTTAATGTTTTTTGGATTTTATCCATTGTATCTATTCTCTATGTCTAATACACGTGAAAACTCAAATACAACAAGTAAGAATATGTAGATTACCTCGTCTTTCTGTAATTTAAGTCGTTTAAGCTTTTTTAACTGAACAAGCTGTTTGTAGTCGTCGGAATCTTTTAGTTCCTCGGGAACAAACTCGTCATCCTGGAACAGGATAAAAAGACATCAAAAACATGGAACACGCTCAAATGGAGTATCACTGAAGACATAACAGTTTGTGATCGAGCTAGGATGGCTGACTTATTTTTCAGAGAACACCGGTTATCTCAGTGGATAGACCTTGCTAAATGACGCATAAGGGTGTAAAAACTTTGTCGAAATCTCTTATAGTTCTAGAGATATTAACATTAATGTTTTCAAGTGAAGAAGTCACTAAATGTATGTACTCGCAAATTTTCAGATTTTTAAATATGCTGCTAATCCAATAATCTTTTGTTGAGTTTAAACCAAATGTACCTCAAGGTTTTTTTTCAGAGAAGTTATTAACTTTCATTGATTATTACAATATGTGCTATTCGGTAATAAAGTTATTCTTCCACAATCTTTTCTAATTTTTGTTTCAAGTAGTACCGGATTCTGCATTAACAATTATCAAGAAAACAAGGAAAACTGAAGGGGGTGAGTTAATATCCCGGGGAAGCTTATAACCGGAAGAATATTTTGGTTCCAAGTAGACGGCCAATGGAAAACCAGGGGGTATATTCTACGGTATGCAGATGTTTACCAACCGACTGGTATGCACTTGTCGTGTCATCAGACCAAGCTAAGCTGGCCGTATCAATGTCTTGATCGTCCTCCATGTACACCCGCGGTTGATAGTTTGGGAAAAAGGTTGATGTACGAAAACTCAAAGTTTGATAGTGGGATGATCTTCGAGACTGCATATTGGGAGAAAAAAAGATAATGCGTGAGATATTTAGTATCTGGAATGATCTTTGAAACAGCATCTAGCCTGTTGAGGTTTTTAAAAGGAAGGGGTCTTAAATAAGCGCTAGGGAGGGGACTTGGGGGGAAGGGCTGGGTTAAATTGGCGCAAGGGATGGAGGTTGGCAAGAAAGAAGGGCTACATAAGCGTTGGGGATGTGATTTAGGGAAAAGGAATTGCTTAAATTGGCGCTAGGATTGGGCGTGGGGGACAAAGGAGGGCTTAAATAAGGGCTGGGGATGAGGTTTAGGGAGAAGGGATGTCTTAACTTGACGCTAGGGGTGGAGCTGGGAGCAAAATGAGGGCTTAAATAAGCGCTGGGGATGTGATTTAGGGAGAAGGGATGGCTAAAATTAGCGCTGGGGTCGGAGGGCAAAGGAGGAATTAAATAAGCGCTGGGTACGAGGTTTGTGGCGAAGTGTTTGCTAGATAGCAGAACACAGTATCTTCTGCTTAGTACGGACGATTGTTCTCAAACGTATACATTAGACTATCTATCCAGTAATTATGACTTTAGATATTGATCTGCCGCTACATTTCGTACAGACTCAGGGTCTTAAAACAAATGAGGAGAAGGTGCTGCCTTTGCTCTACATCTGCAAACGGTTAGACCTTCGCGTCTTCTCGGATAAGGACGTTAAACCGTAAGCCCAGTCTCTCTATCTCTCATTCTCCTCTTGGGGGACTTAAAAGAACCCACATCACTTGTCGAAAAAGAGAATGTGGTCTACTTCTTCTTCTGTCTCCAAGGGGGGCATCTAGCATGGGACTTGCTCCCGTTCGTGCCTTCGAGTTTGGGCTAACCTTAGTAGGTAGCCAAATAAAGTTGTTAAAAAAAAAGCTTGAACCAGTCATTAAGTAAATGTACCTAAGAGTTGATTGTCTTGGTTATACGCTTGTTAACAACAATAGTTGAAACACAGTTAAACTTGATTTTTCTTAAACTTTTTCAATCAGTTATTACTGGTCTTCGAAACTGCTACCATAAAAGAGAAGAAACTAAAAAATAAACCCAAAAGACAATATTTTTCACAGAAACTCACCCTGGTCCCCAACTTTGGGACGTTTGGCATTCTGCCGGGGACTGGTAAAGAGGCTTTAGCCAACTTGATGAAGTACTTTTGTACACGACTGGCTACCTGTGCGGCATAAAACAAGATTCTTGAATTACTTCAAGTACATATGCTCGACCTCAGCTGCCTAATAGGGTTCGTTCGCTTTTCTCAAAGCAAAATTTAAGGACTTTTTTAGGACCTTTTAAGGTAAGACTATTGGTTCTTGAGGACCTAAGTCATAGGACATCAACCACCAGAACTGACCTAAAACAAGACTTTTTACGATATTGATTTTCCTTGCCACAGGTATATAGTTATAGGCACGTTTTAGTTGTTGTTATTCACGGACCTGACGCTAAAGTCTATAGAACTGCAAAGGTTTGATTTCGCATTAAGTAAGCAGAACTATTACTGTGCACTTCTTATGACAACATAACAGTGTAGTCTTCATTCAAACTCAACAAACTGTATGATTCATGCTTTTCGAAGCATCACAAAAATGCAAACTTCAGTGAAAAAGCAAATACTTAAGGACTTTTTGAGGACAATGACTGATTCTTGTAAAATTTAAGGAATTTTGAGGCCTCAAATTTTGGTAAGTGAAAATTAAGGACTTTTAAGGACCCGGACGAACCCTGCTAATAAACAGGGGAGGGGTCAAAATAAACGGGTGGGGGCAGGAAATTTCTTAAAATTTCAATAGCGGGATTTATAAAAAAGGAAACGAGACAACAGAGAACAGTAAAATTCTTGATTCTTGTTGCCCGTGCAGAGGTCCCAACAAAACCTGGGAAAGAAGAACAACGAACATGCTTTCCACTGATCAGTAAAAATTTGATGATCGGTAGAACTGAAAAAACTAATAAACGGAGGGGGGTTCCTTAAAAGCCCCAGGGGTACCCGGTCACGGGGACGTTTATCTGGCAACTAAGAGTAATGAGCCAAACATTTAGTTAATATAAAAAGTGGCATAACATTTAACTTTCCAAGACTAAAATGTTAAAATTGTGGGGATAGTCGTACGTGCGCACGCGTAAGAATTATTCTCGGGTCACCATTTCGTAACTAGCTCGGATCTTTTGTTTGGCAAAGTGGTTTTTCGGCTTTAAGAATGTAAATGGATGACTGTCCCCCATAAATTAACCATACAGAGTAGTCTGATGATCACGTCAAGCGTGAAACTGTGCATTTACTTATAATTTTACCCAACCAATACTTTTACATCTCAGCTTGTACGATTTTATATTTTTATCAAGCTCTGCTTGTGTGCATCGATTTTCCATAATCGCTAGAGTAACATTCGAACTACTCTGACTGAAGGTAGGGACCGCGTATAATACTAACGTGGAATTTGACAATCTTAAAGTCTTTCAGTGTCGTTTCCTAGCGATCTAGGAAATCCGCCACTAGTCACCTCCAGTTCAGGGGATAATTGCTTACTATTACTACCTGTTTGGTGGTCCTGTTGCCCAGTGCTTTGGCGATCTTCTCCCAGCGTTTGGACTCCACCTCCTCCTGGGGGTAGATCTGCAGCAACCTCTCAAGTTTGGCCTGCACAATTGAACGTGGTAAACTGAAGCGGTTAGTAACTTCTTATTTTTTATGTGAATTACAAGCCGTTTGTTTGACATAAAAAAGTAAAGTGGTGCATTTATGCAGCGCCCTTTCCATATACATGCTGAAAGGCGCTTTACAATGATCAGTTTACCCCCAGTGGAATGGAAACATATAATTATAAAGGCGCAATAGGCAGTCGCTTCAAAGCAGTCCATTTATGCTGGCATCATTTTACCGACCCTGGAAGGATGGAAAGGTGAGTGGCCATAAGCGAGAAAGAAGGTCGCTCAAATACTCAACCTTCAACGAGGCCGGGGGTCGAATCGGGGATCTCAGAATTGGGGGGCAAAGATCTTTCCACTGTGCCAACCCCTTCATATCAAACTACAAAAAACAGCAAATATAAGCACTGTTTCATATGCACTGTAATAGACACTAAAAGAAACTAATAAATTAGTCTGACGATATCTGAAATGTGGTTCACCCACACTGAAAACGGTCCACTGACAAATAGAGCACAGTTGTCAAACTTTGATGCAGCCTGGACCAACAAGTTCAATCATAATTCATGACACAAACCAACTATGAAGCAAGATCCTTCTTCTGCTAGGACTAGCAAATGATTTGGTGTGCACGGGTCAATTCTGTATGAATCATATTCAGTAACTTCGAATACCAGAAACACACTTCATCCTTGTGATTGAAATTCCTGTTGTTGTAAACTGGCACAATAAAACTTTTAAAACCTAGTAAGGAGAGTTGACTCTGGTCAAAAATATTTGTCTTTAAGAAGTTTTGATCACTTCAGTGACCTCCCTCAGTAAAGCTGAATAATTGAGACTTCACCCAACTTGTTCCAATCGACTCAGACAAAAACTAAACTAAAATAAAATAAAAGGGGAATAAACAGCAGTGAGTAAGCAACTGCCTAATGGGTGACCATAGGCATAAGGACTCAGGCAAGGCGTTTTACTGGTTGCAATCACCTGTTCCTGTGTTGTCCACGGCTGGTTGAACGTTGCAGGTTTGGAGCTGTCATATGGCCGACCTCTGACGTATTTGCCATCCCCTTGAAAGCCTTTTACACCACCCACAATATAGCTTGAAGAATTAACAGAAAAAAGAACTGTTACCGATAAAAACTACTACATCTACATTCAGATACTCCAAAAGATACCGGTAACTAAAGTGAGCTTAAGCTCAGGCTAAAATTAACCTTCTTTAGAGCAATTCCTTAAGACGTCCTTAATGCCCAGCATTTCACGGACAGGCTCAACCAATAAAAGCACTCACTCAACCATTCCAAGCCCATGCTCAACCATTAGAAGACCATGCTAAAACATTCCAAGACAACGCTCCAGCATTCCAACACCACGCTCAGCTAGCCCTGACCACAACGAGTTACTCCAAGGCAACGCTCAACCATTCAAAGACCATCCCAGACAATATCCAATCATTCCCAGACCACGCTCAACCATTTTAAGACAACGCTCAACCATTCCAAGACCACGCTCATGAAGTGGTCGACCATCCAATGACCATGCTCAACTATTTCAAGGCCATGCTATAAGTAGACAATCGAGGAAAATGCTAAAACATTCCAAGAAAAAGCCAACCACTTCCGGACCACGCTAAAACATTCCAAGGAAAAGTCAACCACTCCCAGGCCACACTAAAACATTCCCAGAAAAGTCAATCACTCCCAGACCACGCTAAAACATTCCAAGGAATACTTAACCCCTCCAAGTCAACGCTAAAACATTCCAAGCAAGTGTTCAACCACTCCAAGACAAAGCTCAACCACTCCAAGACAGCGCCCAACTAGTCACAGACTTTGCTAAGCCTGTCCAAGACCATGAAAAAACATTCCAAGAAAATGCTTAACCACTACAAGACCACGCTAAAACATTCCAAGAAAATGCTCAACTATATTCCCAGGCACTGATCTTTCTACACGTTATACAGGGGAAAGGTCCAAGGTTTATGGCTACTGAATAGGCTAACAAATGAACTGGAAACCTGACGAAAGAAACAAAATTACCTTTCCCTATCAAGGTTCTTTCCATTCTTGTTAGTAACAAAGTCGCCTCCAAACACACTGTATGCGTTGCCACTCATGCTGGCCAAACTTGGCTTTGGCAGATCAACTGTTGGGCAGGCCTCGGCTGACTCCTGCTGTTGAGCGGATAAAATACCTAAAAGGAAGGTGTGTTAGGAGATGATGGAGATAGTGTTATGGGTCTTTAGACTTTACAAAACTTTACCAAGGCATTTTAAGTTTTTACCAATGTTGGAAGATCCAACACTTTTAACCATAACCCTCACAACAGGGCGGATTAAGCTATTTCCTATCCACCCACCCCTCCCCTCCTATATGCCCTATTTACAGAGACAAACGAAATACAAAAATTAACACTGGTATCTTAAACGATGGTACAAAAATATTTTGTCGTTTTTCAGCTTTGCAAGAATATGCAGTGAACCTTTGGTACAAAAATGTTCATGGGAGGAATTGTTCGTCTTGGTAGCAAACATATTATGTACAGTAGCAACTCAAGTTCTTTATAGAAATGTAACCCAAGATCTCCTATTGGCACTGATCTCTGACTCTTCTATGCATTTGTGGTTGTTACTTGTTATTATGAAGATTTTTTTACTTTTTGTCTTCAACTTAAACAAAATTCTCAGAAAATTACTTGGGGTGCTAGAGATTCAGCTCCATCCAAACAACATCAACTGAAACAGCAACATTGAGATAGACTAACAGTTGTCACTGAGATCCTCAACAACTCGTGAGACAACTGAATAACAAAATTCTAATAAAATCTTCCTTAAAACTTATCAAACTAACTATAGTCAGGGTTCGTCCGCTTTTCTGAAAGCAAAATTTGACTTTTTCAAGACTTTTTAAGGTAAGATTATTGGTTTTTGATTACCTAAGAAATGGGACATCAATTACCAGAACTGACCTAAAACATGACTTTTTACGATATAGATTTTCCTTGACACAATCATATAGTTATAGGCATGTTTTAGTAGTTGTCTTTCACAGACGTGACACTAAAGTCTATAGAACTGCAAGGGTTTGATTTGGCATTACGTAAGCAGAACTATTACTGTGCACTTTTTATGACAATATAACAGTGTAGTCTTCATTCAAACTCAACAAACTATATGATTCATGCTTCTCAAAGCATCACATATAAAATCCCAACTTCAGTCAAATAGCAGAAATTTAAGGACTTTTTAAGGACCATGACTGATTTTTGTAAAATTTAAGGACTTTTGAGGCCTCAAATTTTGGAAAGTAAATATTAAGGACTTTCAAGGTTTTTAAGGACCCAGATGAACCCTGTATAGTTCATGAATCCCATTATCTATAAAACATGATGTAACGCTTAAGAGTAAATAAAGCAGAAACCAAAAGGATCCTCAAAAATGGGATAATTTGACATCCTACATTTACAGTACCTGGGTTCTCTAGATGGCAACTAAAACAGAAACCCCCAACTACAGAAGTACTTACTTTTCTCTATCTGCTGTGAAATTTTCCTAGTCTGATGCTGAAAGGGAAAGCACTGTCTCTCCAGGGAGTCAAGGGATGTCACATACTCCCCCCATGGAATCTGTGGAAGTTTAACGACTGCTTGTCTTGTTGGAAGTCCGAGTGGCTCCTGTCAATAAAAATACTCCAAACATGTTTTTGGAATTCGTAGGTGCAAAGCTTTGACTGCAGCAACAAAAACTCTACTCTCCTATAATGAATCTGCCCTTTAGAATAAAAAAAAAGAAAGAGTAGCTTTCTTGGTGTCAATTACTTTAAACACGAAACTATTTGGACTGTTAAAATTTCAAACAACAAAAAAGGTTCAAAAAATTTAGCTTAAGAACATTAAAATGTTCAAAAATTTTAAAACATGCTTAAAGGTTTCAAGACTTAACGCACATGGTCAGGAACCCATTTTAACAGACTTTGTAAAGTAGTTTCACAATCCGGGTTTATTGCCTAATATTATAACAGGTTCCTGGAAGTACATAGACAAGTTCCTCCTCTGAGTTTGAATATTGTCAAGATTAAAATATCTTTTTTCAGTGCAGTTCATAATTATTAAGCTCCCAAAAGTTTCCACGATCTGATAGCATATAGAAAGATTAAATAAAATCTAACTGGGAAACCACATTCTCACACTATACCAAAAAGCAAAAAATAACTACTTACGGTCTTAACTCATTGTGTTGGCTTGAAATTATGGAATGTTGCTCCTAATTCATTTAGAACTATTAATAACTTCAAACTTGTCCTTAAAGAAATAATTATATCAGCCAATTCAACCTGGTACAATTTTTGTGATACCAACATTTTTATATTGTTCACTAATTCTTAGTATAATTATTGATCAAAAATATAAATAGACATCAATTAACTAGCTAAAACACAAATGCTCCCTTGCTAATTCTATATAATTTATATATAACAATATAACTTTTACTCTTATTGTATATAACTATTTTTAAAGTCTATATATTCAGGGTAATTTGTTAGTGCCGAGTCATTTTAATTTTGTGGAATACCTGTAAATAAGCTGGCGTGTTTTCACAATTACCCCAATTCAGACTCTGTCTGTAATACATGCCTCTCACACATATGTAGCTAAGTGTATATTCACTTTAGGCTTGTATTGTATTGTATCGTAAAATGTAATTTCATAATGTCAAACTGTATCATAACGAACCTGCAAAGACAATATTTTATGAGGAAAATAATTACCATACTGTAAGTTATGGCTAAAGAAAGTTTTTCACCTTTGGTAATAAGGCAACTTGTCTTTTAGCAGGTTATACAATCATTTATAATAAGAAATAAGGAAGCTGACCCTGAAATAGCTTGAAGCTTATGTAGTTCAGAGGACTTACGGCAGGGTAAAAGGAGGGGGAGCTGGAGGGAATTGAAAGCAGTAACAACTTTAAAGTCTTTACTAAAGCATAAGAATTACGCTTACATTGTTCTGTAGCTTCTCAACAAATCCAATGGAGTCTTCCAATGCTGTCCTCTGTACAGCTGCCAGCAGTTCCAAATCCTTCATAAAAAGAAATAAATAAACAAATTATAATTTTAGTTTAATATAATTATTAAAACTGTTTCTAAATGAAATCAAGTTTGCTTAAACCTGATGACCTTTTCTGAGCAACTGATCGCTTGTGCTTACCATAACTTGCACAAAATTGACATGAGAAAAATGATAAAATACTCAGCTGAACAGAAGGAAGCAATTACGCAGACAACCTCACTCCTGAACAATGCCATGCACTGTTTGGCGAACATCATACAAAATGGCTCCTTTGGGAGCCACTAAACAATAATGAATCAGATTAATTTATGACCTAAAAATTGCGATGACTTTTTATTTAATTAGTACCTTTTCTGTTTAATCCACAAAAACAGTTGAAAAACATATTTTTCAAAAAAGTGTCAATTTTGGCTTCAAAAAAGGAGTTTGACTTATAAATGAATTAGACTTAAATGCAAGTTCACAAAGTAGTAACTAAAAAATAACCCACCTCATCCGAAAGTATATTAAATGCAGCATAAGAAACTATGGCCTTTGGGATGTGCAAAAATGTCTTTTCTTATGTTAATAAAACCTTACTCAGTGACAAAAATTTCACTCATTTCAAATATTTTAGGCAAGCTTATAGTTCACTCACTAAGGATTTTTAAGTTGCAAGCCCTGTGATGTATTATGTTCATGACTCTACAAAGTGTGTTTTTTGGGGGGCAACCAGTAGGATATAAGCTGCCTTAGGACACTCGCCTCCTTTGGATCCACATTTAGCCATTACCCTGAGCAAACACATTACTCTAGAAGCAGTGGCGGATTTAGGGGAAGGACCCAAGGCCCCCCCATCCCCCCCCCTTTGGCAACGATGAATTCTTTTTTTCGCTACCTCCTGCTTAATATTTTTTCTCTAGCATTCTTAAATTCTGTAAAACATTAAAAGAATTTCAAAAGAAACAGGATGAACTGTTATCAATTAGTCCCATGACTGTCTAATTTGTTTGCTGACAGAAATGAGGCCAGTGGTCGAGTAACAACTATCTGAACTAGTCGGATATCAGGTGACAGGACTGTCTTTATGTTCTTCTCACGCCATGGCAGACGCCTTTGTCAACCCACTTCAATGAACAGACTGTGTACCATGCACTATAGCTGCCATTGTTCTTTGGAGCCAACTTAGGCGAAATGTTAATGGAATGTTATGAATTATAGTGCTTGTAAACAAGATGATTTATAATGACATGAAATTAAAGCGATCATGGAAAGTTTTGTCTTTCAGAGGGTTTGGGGGAATGGGGACAGGGGTTGTACATAAAAATTTGAAGTTGGGGCCCCCCTTTTCAAAATTTCTGGATCCTCCCCTGAGAAGGACAGGACTGGGATTGCTTATAAACAATTAATTATGCCTCTCAAAATGTGGATATGAAAACACCACACTCAAACTTACATAAAATGAGTATAGGCATGCACACATTTTGGAAGGAGGAATTAATAAAAGATGCAAACTTTTGCTGCATGATTATTTTCTTATGAAACATCAGAAATTAGGCAAGTTTTTAAGCAAGCAAGTTTTTTTCATTACTGTGAAACATGTATTGAATTAAAAACCATTAAAGTACCAAGCTTGGTTAAGACATTCATCTCGCCTTCCACCTGTCTGAAACTCTTTCAGTAATATTAAATCTCTTTCACTTTTTTGTCTTTTGAAAGCTTAAAGAACACTGTTTTAATACTGTAGTGAAAAAGCATTTGTCCAAGGACTCAGATTAGCAAGAACTCATTTTTCGATGAAAGTTTCAATATGGCTTTTCAGTGAGTATGTCTCAGTATGTATAGAACAAACAATTTTATTTCTTACCTTAATTGCTTGCACTCTTTGTGATTCAAGTGCGATCAATGTCTGCAGTAGTATATGGTAACTGAAACATTGAATACATAGATCTTAAAAAAAGACTCTTAATTAGTCCTTTAAAAAACTTTGATAAACTTGTGTTGCATGCTTTACTCCATTACAAATTAAAGGTTTTCAAAGTTTCATTACTAGCAAGAACTATGTAGCCAGGATTTTCTGCAGATGGTTACAGTTGAAGAAGAGATGGACCAACTGATGGCAAAATGCATGAATCTCTTCAGGTCGTAAGCATGCTCTCACAGGAAACTTTAAAATTTAGGTTGCCTGAAACTGCATTGTAAAAACAGCAGGTGAAACCAATCCTGAAAAACTGAGTACTATGCTCACATTAAAACTTCAAAACCAGTAAAGAAGAACATAGAGGATAATATTGCTTTTTCAAATAGTTGGTCAACAAAAAACAGGACAGTTAAGGCTATAGTCCTGAAGGTGGCTAGATACGAGAGGTTTGACTGTAACCTGGTCATCACTTACTGCTCATTGCCCTTTAAAGCCAAGTTGTCAGATTCAAAATAAAACCTGTTATATCCATCTTCTCCGATCTCCATCTCCTCTTCTATTGGTAAAGAAACATCCAAGTGTTTTTTACAATCACCTTGTGCCACCCTACGTGTAATTGGTGAATCATTAGGCGATGTGACAATGGTAGCAGCAGCTAAACCACTTTTTGCATCATTGTTCTGCTCCAAAACACTTTTGACTTTGATTTTTTTCCATTCTTTTGAGCTAAATTTATGCAAGCAACTAGTTATTTCACTGCCTTCGGTGGTATTTGAAGTTCCCAAAACCTGGTGGATGCCACCATCAGGAGCAGTTACAAAGTTAGGACTCATTTCAGATCTGTCTTTCTCTGCAAGTTGTATGTTCATATTGTGTTTTTTCTTCTCAAAGTTTGCATCGACAGGTGAAATATTCATTTCTGCACAGTTAGACATGGTAGAATTACTGAGCACTCCCTCATTGCCAATGATGTCAATTTTAATTTCGCCTTCCATGCTCTCGCAGGTTTCATTTGTCCGTTCATGGCCTTTGAAAATTTGCTTTGTTTTCAATGAAAAATCTATTTCGTTATTAGTTCTGTCTTGTAAATATCTTGCATCTATTTCAAGATTCCCTTCAAATGCGTGGTTGCAATCAGGGATATCATTTATATTTCTGCTCGCTTTAGATAAACATAATTCATCAATGCTTGACCCATTAGTTCTCAAGCAAACTTCTTCTCTTTCCGTTTGGTGATTTTCACCATTCAAAGTCATTGTATTGATTTCTGGTTTTTCTTCGCACTCCTCTTGAGCTGAAACCTTGTTACATATACTGCTGATTGGAGCATCACTTGAGACGCTGGGATCACAAACTTTTGAAGTAGACGCGGATTGCACACCACAGAGATTAGCATCTATTAAAGTTTGTCTAGTTTGATCTACAGAAAGATCTCCTTGTAAAAGTTTTTCATTTTTTTCACAATTTATGCCAATATATTCCTCTTTCAACTCTTTGTCGCGTTGCACGTGATGGTTTTCGAAACTTGAAAACTGTAGACTGACATTTTCGTTTTGCTTGTTTTGATTGTCACAGACGGCCGTGCGGATTCTTTGAATTGAAATATCACTTTCCCTTCTTGTCATACTATGGCACTTAATTAAACAAAAGTTCCGAACGCTACAGAAATCTAAAAGCGACGACCATCTTAGAAAACAGTTTTAAAATATGCATCACACAACCTTCTGCTGTGAAGCTGCCATCTTGGATACCGTGAGAAGCGATGGGGACTGGTTCTAGTTATCTTGTCTTTGGCGCTAAATTTATGCAAGGTGTCTCAAAACGAATTTTTTGCAGCTGAAGTTTGTTTGATGTGTAAATTCTCGTTACTGGAGCTCTAAGCGGCTGTCGTTTAAGCGCCGGCAAAATCGAGAGAAAGACAGTTAAGTTATATGATTTCTGACGTGATTTTAAAGCAAGAATTCTTATGAGAAAAGAGTTTGGGAGTATTTTGATCGTCCACGTTGAAACGTTTATATAGAAACGTCCCATCCAAGTTTCGCAATGAAAACGTTCATTGTGTGAGTGTCACTTAAAGTGCGTCTTTGTAAATTACCTGATATTGAATCGACAAACTGAAGCCTACGAGACACTTTCGCTCATCAGTAAACCGATAAGAATTCGTTGCCACGTTGATATCTATACGTTTCGCCATGGCAGTTCAAGCTTCTTGTATGGAGTTGGCTTTGGAGGGTGAAAGGCTTTGCAAAGCCGGTGATTGCCGTGCAGGGGTTGGATTTTTCGAAGCCGCGGTTCAGGTCGGAACAGAAGATTTGAAAACACTTAGTGCTGTGTATAGTCAGCTGGGAAACGCTTATTTCTATTTACAAGAATATGAAAAAGCTCTGGAATTTCATCGCCACGATCTGACTTTGGCTAGGACTCTGGACGATCGCGTTGGAGAGGCAAAAGCGAGTGGAAATCTCGGCAATACTTTAAAAGTGTTGGGTAAATTTGACGAAGCTATTGTGTGTTGTACGAGACATTTGGACATTTCTCGTGAGCTAAGTGACAAGGTATGTAAAGGATGTTGTGGAATTTTTGCCAAGCGTTTGTAATATGAGTAACTTGTGTTGGTTCAATGGATCGATCGAGTCTATTTGGCCAACTACTGTGAATGCCATCGATTATTCAAACGAATGTATAACATATACGCGCATGATATCTTTCTGCAGCTAGTTTGTTGTTGAGATTTCTCGTGTTACGCTGTTAATTTACTTTGAGTTTGAGATTTCATTGTCTTCACTTCTCGAATCCGGCTTCTGCCGGCTTATTCTTTGTAGTCTTGGCGTTTTCAGTTTGTTATCTCCGCTCATAATCAAAGATCAATCAGAATTTCTCTGCAGGTTGTCTTTTGTTGTCGCTAGAGGGAGCTTTTGCTCCGCGATCCACTTTTTTATTATATCATTCGCTTCCTCTTTGTTCGAGCCTATAATGTCCACAAGTCACGTTTGAAGCAGATGTAAGTGTTATTATTTTTTTTGGCTAAAGAGATTCGGGTGATTTTAAACTTTAAAGTTTCCACAGCGTCGAAAACTGAGAGAATCAGCGTAACAATTTTAATGGTTTGCCATGATTGTTGTTGTCGAAATTACAAACTGATAAATATCAGTGCTGTACGGCATTTGTTAACCGCAGTTCGCTAATTGAATGCTTGAATTTTATGGAGCAGAAAAGTGGTTGCAACTTACCAAGTAAAACAAAAGTACGGAAGCGAAAATACTTATACAGTTTGTAGTAATGAGTAATGTAAATTTTGTGAGTAACACAAACACGAAAGAAGAAATTCCTTAAATTTATTGTTCAGTTTCTCCCACCATGTACTGATGTAGTAAAACAGAAATTTAATGACTTTATTTTCGCCAGTGTAATCCAGGAATCGGTGTGAACGCACTAAAAGTAGTTCTGTACATATCTCTCGCTGTTCAATTTCTTCTTATTTTTTTCTTTGTATCGATTAGACATTCGTAAACGAGTTTATTCTACTCCGTACACACTGCGTTCGTTGTTTCGAAAGCATAGAATCTATCAACAAAATACTGCGGTTTACGACAAAAAATCATTAAAATCGAATCATCGGGGCTAGTGTTATTGTAGGTTAAAAAAAGTATGTATTTTATCAAATCATATTTTGAGAAAAAAAAGAAAGTTGATTAATTTTGTTTTTTTCAGAGTATTTGAGTACAACTGGTTACTTAAGCATGCAGATGGCATTTTTCGATTCCGGTTGTCATAAAAATGAAAATGCTAATTTTAGTTTTTGGAGGAGCTCACTTAAAAATGACAATGTCGCTGATTGGATTTATAAGTTCATACTTAATTGTGAGTATTTCCTGCTTTAGAATCAATGGTTGTTGGGGAAAAACAGATTTTTGGATCTGTTACATAAGAAAGTCTTTAACTGTTGTATTCAAATGTATTTTTCACACCTTTAAAATAAGTGAACGAAATTTATTTTAGGTGAGCAGTAGACAATTTAGATGAAAAAATACTTTTACAGTTTTAACGTTCATATGGTTGGTCTTAAACTTGTGAGGATGATTTTTGAGGAAAAAATAGATGAAATTCAGCAATCTCTTTATATTGATCTTTTTAAACTTCAGTTTCCCCTCTGTTTATTTTATTGATCAAATAAATGTGTAAAGTTCATTTAAAAACAACTTAGTTGGTGTTCCCAATTTTTATGGTACTAGTGGATTATATTAAATGCAGGCTACCTGTAAATTTATAGAACTGTAATAGTTAATATTTTCAAATGATTTGTGTTGACTTTAAAGTCTCTATGAACCTTAATTTTTACTTCTTAGATTAAAAGTGTTGTAATCTTAGAACTCAAAATTTGATTAACCATTTGAAGAAAATTTCCACGTCGAAGTATGTTTTTTGATAAAAAAAAAAATTGGAGTGTAGGTTATGACCGAGCTGGCTAGGAACTGGTAACCTGTGAAGTAGAAGCAGTGAGTTGTGTTTAAAAATTTCATTTCTATTAAAAAAAATAAAATTATTTTCAAACACTTCCAAGGGAATATTTCATTGATTAGAGTTAAAACAATGTGACTATTGTAGCCAGATTCCAATATTAAATTTTGAGACAAAAGTTTGTCTCTGCCTTATCTCTCATATATCTCTTGTTATTTCAGCATTGCACTCTTCAAGCCTAAAAAATGTAACACGAACAATTGTTAAAGGGTTCTACTTTTTATCTTTTCATTGAGGTTTTCAATAAGTCACAAAGAGGTGGTGAGCACTCTAACAGGGTCAGTGTTCTAGCTAGGCCAAAGTCAGAAGGCATAAAATCCTTCTCTGCATCTTAAGTAAAGTGGTAAAGTGGTGCATTTACACATAGTGCCTTTTCCATAACAATGCTCAAAGGTGCTTTATAAATGATCAGTTTACCTCCAGCAGACCAGAAGCATTAATAGATGCAATTGGCAACTGCTTCAAAGCAGTCCATGTATGCTGGTACTCATTTTACGGACCCCGGAAGGATGGAAAGCTGAGTGGCCTTTAGCGGAAAAGAAGGTCGCCCAAATATTCAATCCTGGACCAGGCCAGGGATTGAACCGGGTACCTCACTATTGGGAGGCAGAGATCTTACCACTGCATCAATCTTTCCACTGATCTTGTTATTTTTTTTTTATATACAATCAGGCCCAATACATTTTTAGGCTTCTGAATTTTAAATTCCAAGAATTCAGTCTTCATAATAATTATGAATTATATTATATTGTGCTAAACATTTATTTTAGCAACATCCCAAATGTTAATGATAAAATGGAAAAAAAAAACACTGACACTTAATTCTAGTGCTAGCTAGAATATCAAGGGTGGTTTTAAAGTATGATTATATGGTGGCATTATGTTTAACATTTATAACCTCCTGGGAAAAAGGACACCATGTCACTTTCTAGTGCTAGCTAGAATACCAAGGGTAGTTATATGGCACTGCTCGACTGTATAGAGAGTTTTTATTTTGATTCATAGTGTTATCTCACAGAGGTGGTAGCCAGGTTGTTTTTGACAGAAACTCAATTTAAGTTTGGCGAGGGAAGATGTGACTGACCTACAACAAAGATTCGAAATACTTCTTGAAATATTTATTACCTACAGTAATGCTTTTGTACTTGTGATTCCTGTGTTTTATCAAAGGGACTGAACAGATGCAAACGCATTTGAACAGAATGATACTCTAGTTTTATTGGCAGGGCTTTCACTAGAACTTGCATTAGTACCAAATAAAGTGGTTCACGGTGTCCAGGGCATGGCCCCTTGGGAATTTGCGTAACTGGACTCTCTAAAATGCAGTTTCAGTCTACCTTCCCTGAGCCAAGAATTGGTTAGGCTGGAAGGTCTTTTGAGGGGCTAAAAAGTGGTCATAAAAAGAAATATTTGATTGATATGGCAATTAAAATCAGTACTAGTTAAGCAGTTGATTTCAAAGTAGACTCTGATCAGATCGCATACTGTACCTCTAGAGAGCTACACTCTGACGATTGTTGTCATATTATGAGAAAGGAAAATGTTTCATTATATGGTTGAGGGGTTTTGAGTAAAGAATATTATATGCTCAAATTAGTTGCCAATCGCATTTTACATGGCTGAGCACACAGATTGATTTCATAGTTTTACTCATCCAGCACAGAAACATAAAACAGCTTAAGAGTTATTTTTATGCCTTTTGTGTATGAGTCAATTTCCCCCCCCCCCCCCTCAGGCATTTGATAGAAGATGGTCCCAGGAGGCTGGATATTTGGCAGTTAGCAGTGCCCTTTCCCTCCCCCCTCCCCTTCCCCTGGGCATTTGCAAACAAAACAAAACTTGCCTCATATTTCAGACAGGGCTCAGAAGTCAAGATTTTAAAACACCACCATTTTGGAATAAAAAGAACATTTATCGACCATAAAAAACCTACATATTAAACAAGAAAACCAATTGATTTGTCTTAATCTGCTGGGAGATAGTGTCTCATTTTGTGACCCTAACAGTTCATCATTTGACCATATGACTGTTCATTTTCGACTCACAAATTACAGTATACTAGGCCACAAGAAGAAGGAACAAAGAACAACCTCTATATGTGATAGGTTGGGAGGAGAGTAAAGCACAGTAGATGCACAATGGTCTATTTAGCTTCTGTTTCTGCTGTTTTATCCAGTTATATTACTGCCAAAACAGTTATGCTTATTAAAAATTGACATTCAACTAATATTTTTTTGTATATACAGAATAAATTATAGAAATAACTGTATTAAAAATAATCATAGTAAAGTTTTTAACTGGTAAAGTAAATTTACTAGCAAAACTTTGCTAGTAGACTAGGAAGTTTAGTTTCAGCCCTGCACCTACCAACCTACCTACCCACAGAAAACTGAAACCAACTTGCAACTCACATTTGTTTTCTCTACTTTCAGATTGGAGAAGCAAGGGCACTGTACAATCTTGGAAATGTTTATCATGCAAAGGGCAAACACTTTGGTCGAAGCTTTCATCATGACCCTGGGGATTTTCCAGAAGAAGTCAGGAGTTCACTTGAAAGAGCTGCAGAGTTTTATGAGTAAGGCACTGTTTTAATTAATTTGTTAGCATCATTATGAACTATAATCATGATACCAGCAACAAGAATGATAAACTTGACAGTTATAATATAATAAAGTATTATATATAAGAAGTAACAACAGACTACTGAAGTGTGTTTGGCATACATGTATGTTTTACTCCAGCCGGCCTCTCCTTGCAACTCCTCTTACTAAGTAATAACCTAATTGACTATTGTTTCGTTGTGTTAATGAATATTATCTTTGCATAAAATTAATGCTAATCTTACAGCATTTACTTTGATTGTTTGCTTTCTTCTACAATATAGATTGTTATCTTTAGCTCAATTAACCAATATTAAAGGATTTATTTTCTTCCTAATATCTTTTTGCATCATGTGTTTAGCTTACTTGAAACTGTCAGCTATTTTTTATGCAAGCATTGGGTCCATATTAGTCACCATGCCACCATGGTTTCAAGAAGTCATGGCATTTTAAGATGCTTGGCATCTGGCTGGCTTGCCATGCATATAAAAACCCCTCACCACAGGATTGTATCAATTCTGAGCTTGCAATGAAAGGCAATATTAGGATGTGTTCTTCTTCTTAGAATAATTGAACAGGGGATAAGTACTGAACTGATGGGCCGCTCAGACTCAAGAAAGGATTTAGATCTTGAATTAATACAAAATACTCAGGCTGTGTGCACATAATTATATGCAGTTCTAATCTTATCAAAGTTAAATTCTGTTTTCTTTATTTCCTCTGTTTACGCAAATGTCTTAATCTGACATTAATACTCATATCTTTGCTTGTTGAGACTCTCAAATAATCTCAGCCATTTACTCAAGTCCCAGTGTGTGTGAATGATTGAGGTTTGACTATATGCTCTGGATAGATTCACAAATAATATTTGATACCAAGTAAAATTTAGATGATCAGAAGATCAAAATTTATAGGTACTCAAATTAATGGTGTCACAACATAAACTCTCCCCCTCCTCCCCTTTTAGTTTTTAGTTTACCTCCACAGAAATTTTCCAGTTAAAAACCTTTGCAGACATGTCACTAAACTTGTTTATGGAGACTTGTGCTCTCTTTCACTTCTCTCCGAACAGTAGTCAGTAGCCTATTCATGAAAATTGCAGAGGGGTTGGCACAGTGGTGAAAACTCTGCCTCCCAATCCTTACTGAAGGTCTTCAGTTTGATCCCTGGCCTGGTCATGTTCAAAAATTATTTCTTCCCTGCTAAAGCCCACTCAGCTTTCCTTCCTTCCAGGGTTGGTAAAATGAGTACCAGCATACTGTACATGGACCACTTTGAATTGGCTGCCAGAGACACCTGTATTGTTTATGTTTTCTGTCTGCTTTTGGGTAAACTGATCATTGTAAATAGCCTTGGAGCCTTTCCATATGGAAAAAACCTTATACAATTTGTACCACTTTACCTTTACTTTAACTTACACACCAATTTTAAGACAGTTAGGACAAATTGGAGTAATACATGTTTTGTATTATTTAGCTTAGAGTAACAGGCCATGTCAGAGGCACATTGGGAGTGGCGGGGGGGGGAGGGGATGGGGGCAGAGTGCTACAGTATGTGTACAGTTCCCCTAATATCGGTTTTGTTCCAATGGGCGAGAGTAAAGACCTAAACCTTGGACTAAAGGGAAAGATTAAGAAAAAATGTCATTATTTTTGTTGTAAGAAATTACCCACCCTTTATTCTCCAGGTTACGCTGTAAGTTTTGTGTGAAGTTTTTCAGAGAACCTGACGAGTTTAAGAATTTCTTTGATAAACAAACTGATAGTTGTTGTAGATTAAATTACCTAATAAGAGAAAGCACGAACTGAGTCTTCAAATGTTTATCTTGCAGTGCAAACCTAGCAATAGTGAAGGAACTTGGAGACAGGGCAGCTCAAGGCCGAGCATGTGGTAACCTTGGCAACACACATTATCTCCTTGGTAATTTTGATCTTGCCATCATGTACCATGAAGAAGTAAGTTTATGTTTCAGTATTTTTAAAAGCAGTTATGTAAAATAAAGCAGATCTATATAACACTGGTTATGATTGGCAGTGCAGCAATGAGTTAATTCTCAATAAAACGACACTGTGATTTTGCTTTAAATGACTACGGAAAAAGAAGTCATTGAAAGAAGTCAAGATAAAGTTTTCATTCCCCTTGAAACTGTTCTCTCAAATTCGACTAAGAAACCGCAAAGAGATTGAACAGAATGAACTTTTGTAGCTTATAAATTTTTATAAAATGAATAGAAAATTTGCCCAGCTTGCTGTGCTCAGTTATTGAACCATTTGTGAATTTTTAATTTCCCTCAAGAAGTGCGAGAAAAACTCAGTACAAAAGTAGAATGGGTTAGCTGAAGGTTGAATTTAGGGTGACTACATGATCTGGATCTGGATAAAGATCCAAGATCCTTTATACTGATCTAAAACAGAAGCTCACCCCAATAGACATTTTATCTATCCATACCTTGTTTTGTGGATCTACAAACACACAACAACAGAATTCTTTATATCAAGAGTGAGAGAAAATTAATCTATAGTTTTTTTACCTTAAATACGAACAGAGGATGGCAATAGCGAAAGAATACAATGACAAGGCTGCAGAGAGGCGAGCCTGCAGTAATTTGGGCAACGCTCATGTGTTCGTAGGAGAATTTGAAATAGCCGCTGAGTATTACAAGTAAGTTTACCGTATGCACATATATACTTATTCTTGCAAACCAATTCGTTGATAGGAGGGCAGGAATATCTTGTAATGACCAGGGCCCGATTGCATGATTGCTTTCTATTTTATGCAGTAAAACTATAGTGAAAGTTATTTGACACCATTTAAACCTTTACTTTAAGAGTCTTCTATTCACTTAACAACCAGAGATAAAGAAATTAACAGAGTCACTGAACAATCTTTGAGTTATTAGTGACGAACACTAGCTTTTACCCGGCGGATAGCTTATCCAGGCTTCGTACAACCTTGCCCAGGAGGGCATTACAAACTACAAGTTTGAACGCTGCGCTCTGTCCGTACGTCAAGCCCTCAGTCAGAGATTTCCTACGAAAACCTCACTATATTCTGTTAAAAAGTGTTAAGTTTTTAACCTCGCGTTTTAAGTGGTTCACTTAATCTCTATACCGAATTGACCTTAGCATATATGGAAACTGACTGTGTCGCGTTGCAAAGCTGAAATATGGTTCTGGATAAATTTTAGCTGTCCTTTTCAGGTATCGATAGGTTTGGAAAACTCAAGAAATTTAACAAAACACTTATTTCATTCGCGCTTGTTAAAAATGAGACTATTTCTAGCCAACTGCGCCTCTTTGCTATTTACCATCGCGTACGTTTCCAACGCGCACTTTTGGAATAATTGATAATTATTTATAGTCCAGTTCAATTTCTGGTCAAATAAACTCTTGATTACTCATTTTCCGATTGTTATATTCGTTTTTAGATTTTAAAGTTCAAAAGCCCCAGTTCTGCGTATTGAGCCCGTGCAGATTTTGCAACACCTAAGCTCGATGGTCACTTCCTATGGCTTCAACAACTTACTCAAATTTAGAATGAATGTCACCAATCAATTTTCTTCTTTGAGGCGAAAAAATTATGGCACTTCATAAGTTTGAATTGATGGTTTAACGATCGAAACAATTTTATTAATAGGAATTTCACAATGTAGTCCACGGACTGTATATAAGAATCTATAGGAATGCATTTCTTAATTTACGCTTTACTTTTTTAGGAGAACTTTGCAAATTTCCAGAGAACTTGGTGATCGTGCCATAGAAGCACAGGTACTGTAATGGTCCACGACTTTATTTTACCTTAGATAGAATTAGGTATGTATCTACCTACCTTTCCCGTCTTTCCACCTACCTATTACAGTTAGACCCCGATAACTCGAAGTTTCAAGGGAAATGTAGAGTTAAAGAGTAAATACGCCATTTTCAACATCGAATAGCTTTATTTGCTCTGTTTCCGCCATAATAGTGAGCAATTCGTTGTCTCTAGACATATTTCAGATGTTTTCGTCAACAAATTTGTTTTTCTAATTTCTAAGGAAAAAAACATACGTACAATAAATGTGACCAACATAAAGATGGTTAGCTTATGGGTTTTCATATCGTCGACATTTGCCAATCTGTTTCAAAGCATTCAATGTTTTCAAAACCCTTTACTCTTGTGTAAACTTAGTAGTTTTATAGACTTTTGAAACCTATTATGCAATAACTTTTGTGAAAACAACATTTCGCGCCAGTCTGTTGCAGAACATTTCGTTTAATCATTTCAAAAGCGCTGTACGCGTTACTAGTTTTGTGGCTGCGATATTATAGTTTTGTAAACTTTTGAAACTGGTTATGATCAGCTACTTTAATGAAAGAAAATTGTTCTGTTTTTCGTCGGTAGAGTAGCGAGTTAGTAATTTACACAATTCTGCAATGTAGTTTATATTAATCAGCGAAGAGCCATTGTGTTTCTGTCAGAGCATGTATTATGTTTAGTCTACCCCGGCGTAATTTCCTTGTTTCGCTTGTTCAAGATATAATCTGAACGAAATAAGACAAACTTTTCATTTTACTCATCGATGAAACAGATAATTGGTTCGAAAATAATTAGTTTGTGGTTAGCGGCTTTCAATACCTTTCAGTCGATAAGAAAATTGTTAATGAGTATGTTGTGCGAATGCAGTCTGTAATCTTGTTTTGCTGTTAAATTCCGAAAACCAATTTGTACTCGTAAAGCGAAAGCAGGTTCCTTATTTCTGAAGTAAGTACTGTTAGTATTTATTTTTGTATTCTTTTTCTGACCAGTAGTTTGGGCACCATGCAGTCTTCGTTCAACTTCAAGTCATTGTCAAAAAAAATCCTAATCTCGAAATTGATGCGAACGAGCGTGCATACTCAGATTCTGCTTGGCCTTTGTGTATGCTCAACTGTTTAGTTTTGTCTATCTAACTCAGAGTTCTGCGCTGTGAGTTCTTGTTTGTTTTTCTCTTTAGCTTGGTTTTTTTAATGATTAAAGCAACAGAATGCCCAAGTGGTGTTACCTTCAGGGTTAAAAAGAACGTTCAGCGAGTTTGCCCTACTTTGTAGGCTGTTCAATGTAGACGATGTGTCATGTGTCCATACTTTTGGCTGGCTGTTTTTGGCATCAACAGTTTATACATAACATTGTATGTAACAAGAAAATATAAAGCAATACGTCTCATCTCTCAATGGCAATCATTTCGAGGTGATGAAGTCAGAGTTTAATATCTCAGATCTTACAAGCAACTATCAAGAATCACTTCATCTTAAATTGTAATTGAAAATAAAGTTCGCCGGAAGGATCGCAAATTTGCCGGTTATCGCCGACAGCCGGCAGCTATTTGAACCCTGACCTTAATACGTCTGCTACTATAATCTTAAAACTAGTTTACGTTGTCGGATCGTAATGGTCTGAAGTTTTTCCGTCTGTTCAACATTCGACGCATGCAAACGAAAGTACGAAAAAACATTTCACGGAAGATGTGATTGTATTGTTTATTTTTGTTTGTTTGTTTGCCGGCTTATTTGCTTGTTTAAGTAAATTTTGTGTTTGCGACCAGATTGAAACCGTTTTGATGAAATTATCATCGTCATCCATCAACTTGAAACTTATTGATGTCACTTTTATCATCATATGATTATCATTTTCATCGCTTTCATTGCCATTCTCTTCATTTTCATTTTCCCGCCGTTGCTATGAGAGACATTGTCATTGCTATAATCATCATCAACACTACTGTCAATGTCATCATTATCATCATCACTATCATTACCGCTATAATCACCATTGCCATCATCATTATCACACATTTACTCTCTATTCACTATCTTTAACAGCATCATTTCCCTCTTTTCAAAAAGTCTTTCATATCTTAGTATACCTCTTTAACGAAATTTTCTTTTTGCAAGCCGGTTACAAACTATGTATTGCATGTACTTTGTTATATAGATACGAGTGTTTTACTGTAAAATGCGCCACTCGTAGACTTTCATACGAAACTACATCCGGGATATGAGTGACATATTCTCCATATCCTCACTAGTGAAGATGACGTCATTTCTTTGTTTTTCCCGCTCCCGAACATACGAAGTTAATCTCCTCATGGAATAAAGTTTTCACTTGGTCGCTATAAAGCTCATTCGTGAAATATTTTTTTCCACTCGAAGATAAACTTCATGATATGTTCGCGCCGTGTGTTATATCTTCTAGTTATTATATAAGTACTGAGATGTATTTGTTTGCAAATTAAGAAATAAAATTCGTATCAACTTTTTTTCCTGAGTTGT
>JAOBAT010132285.1:0-12300 GCA_026413305.1 Hydrozoanthus tunicans | reverse complement strand
TCATAATTTTACCTTATTTAGAAAAATATGTAAATTTAACTCATTATAAATTTCAACCAATCAGAAGACGAATTTTGGGGTGTAGTGGTATACAGAACTACTTGCAGGTTAAATGAAACAACCTTCAGAGTAGAGTGCTTGTTACTATTGAGAAAGTTAAAATAGTATTTGAGGTGTTTTTTAAAAAGTTGTTTTGTTGGTTTTATTCTAACTCATAACGAAATATTGTTTCAGAAGTATGAGCCAATAACGGTAGGACAGAATTTTCGTACATTCGTTCTGAATTGTTTCAATGAGGTTTTTTCGTTTGTACAGCCACATGGGATAGATCGTATTTGTTAGTTTTGCCGTTATGAAGATTTTCATAAAAAAAAACAAAATTTATATGCAATTTGAAATATCTTTAAATTTTAAGAGACTTAGGTCGATATAGTGAAGAGTTATGTGATCATGTAACGGGACGTTGTTAATGATAGCTTTGTTTTGGAGCTTTACAATTTGATTTAACGGACTTAAGTAATTATTACCCCATAAGAGGCAGCCATGAGTTAAGTATGGATATGCTAGAGAATAGTAAATACTGAGCAAAGGTTTGGTTCCTAAACATCGTTTGATTTTGGCCACTATATTGACGCTTTTGCTAATTTTATCTGAAATACAATCTATGTGCATGGTTGTGCCATGAGAGATTGCTATCAATAGTCACTCCTAAATACTTGATGTTTGTTCGATGACTTGATCAGCCACCATCGCTGGAGGATATAAGTCAGTTGTGATTGATCTTTTGTCGTGGATGAAAAACTACATATTTTGTTTTTGATAAATTACGGTTAACGTATTAGAAGAAAGCCAGTCATAAATTTATTGCAATTCCATATTCATTTTTTGTATTAAAGAATGCAAATCAGGTTCAATGACAGTTAGTGAAGTATCATCAGCAAACAGTCAATATTTTGTAGCATTAAATTGACGTCGTCAACTGAGAGTGTCTCAGAGAAGACACCATTTACAAATACACGTTGTTTTCTTTTTTGTTAGTAGGATTAAAACCATTGATTTTCTAAACCTTGTATTACATAGAAATCCATTTTTGAAAGGAGAATTGAGTGATTAACTGTATCAAATGCTTTACCTAAATCTAAAAACAATGATACATAGTTGCGAATGTCAAGGTGTGAAGAAATTTCATCAACTAGGTCAAGTTTTCTTAAAGCTTAATATGAATTAAGCTGATTGAAAATACACTTTTCGAATAATTTGCTTAAAGCAGGGAGAATTGATATTGGTGTATAGTTATTACATAATGTTCTAGAGCCTTGTTTGAAGATAGATATAACTTTAGCTATTTTGAAGTTGTCAGGGTATTTTCCATTTACAGTTTTGATAAATTAATAATATGAGTTAAAGGCATGTACATTTCAAAACCAGCTACTGATAGTAAAAATGGGTGGATTTTATTTATTCCCATTGATATTTTTTAATCTAAATCTGTAAGCATTAAAAAGACTTCAATTTCACTTACTTTATCAGAACGGAAACGCGATTAATTATGTGACAAATATGATGAAAATCTACGATGAGTCTTTGGTATTTTTGAAGCGAGGGTACCAGGAATGCTGGACAAGTATATATCTATTAAGAGCATTGGAAATATTTCTTGGCTGATGGATTTGCTTGTCTTCAACATTTAATTTATCTATACGAGAAGATGGTTTTCTTTTATTGATTATCATGCTGGGGGGAGGGGGAAGGGGGTGTTTGGTACTTCGGGGTCAAGAGGGTAGGAATGACCGTCGGAAAAGTCCCAAAAATACCCTAAAAAATACCAATTGAAAGCAGAAAATTTCCCCTGGGTAGCTAGAGGGTCGGCGCTAGGCCCTTGGTGTTGTTCTGAACGTGATATGCAGTTAATAGAGGCGCGCGTGTAGTAGAACGTTCGCCAAAGGACATCTTTTAAAACCGCTTTTGAGTACGCACGTTTGCTAAAACACGAGACTGCAAGCAGTCCAATAGCTTGGCGTTTTTAAACCCTAAAAAATACCAGGCTCTTGGTTTAACACCGGATTTCTTTTTACAACCCCTAAAAAATACTGGACTGGCATCCCAGTATAGGGAGTACCTCCCCCCCGGTTATCGTGTTTATGTTATCCCATTTCTTTTTCGCATCAATTGAGTTTGCCAGTACGTCATTATAGTAGAGGTCACGATATGGTACTTATTTATAAACACTATTTTGTTTCGATACATTTTATATTTGTTTAAAAAACAAACGTTGCGGGTTTGAAGCCACTTCATATAATCTATCCATGGTTTTATTTGACTTGAGTGGTCCAATGGTTATCTATGTCTTTGTAGTGCTTCTTTTTATATTGAGAATCTTACTTATTCTACTAAAAGAGTAAGAAAACCTCGAGAGACCTTCATTAGCACTAACACAGTTTAAGACAGAAGTCCAGTTTACTTGGTTTAATTCAGAACGGAATTTAGATCTTTGGAAATGCTTAAAATTTCTCAATCCTATGATATCTGGAAAAGGATTTTCATCAGGATCGTAAAGTATACAAAATACAGGTAAATGATCAGCAATCATTATGGCAATGCTACCACTAGAACAGCAATTTCCAAAGTTTGCGTGAATATGATCGATGCATCCGTTTGCTTTCTGTGACTCATAAATGCTTCAAAAACTAGGGGACTAAAACCTTCTGAGTAAACTAAATGAAGATATTCTTTGGCCAGTATGTTATTTTTTTAGCGTATTCAAATTTGTTTCGCCTATTATGAGACATTTCTTTTTAGAAAGATATACTTTATGTAAGGGTTATTCAAGGTTATCCAAAAATTATTTTTTCTCGTACGGAAAATGTTGGTGGATGATAGATGACACTAATAATTAAATCGTCGGTTTCAATCCATAGGTTCTCAATTGAAGCTATCTTTAGGTCATGTCTAACTCAGTAGCTTTGTTATTTTTTAAGAAACAACATCGCCCCACCCCCTGAAGAATATGTGCGATTATCGGTTATAATTTTCTATCCAGGTATTTGGATGCAATTAGTGT
This sequence comes from Hydrozoanthus tunicans, assembly GCA_026413305.1. Lineage (NCBI taxonomy): Eukaryota > Metazoa > Cnidaria > Anthozoa > Zoantharia > Hydrozoanthidae > Hydrozoanthus > Hydrozoanthus tunicans. The sequence goes on along the minus strand of JAOBAT010132285.1, from coordinate 9,239 downwards.
CAGAATCATTCATAAGCCAAGAATCTGAACATCCAATTGTGTCGAACACAAAAGGAATGGAATGTAATAGATCACATAACTCCTTAAAACGCGCATTTATGCTTCTTATATTTAAATGAAGTGCAGAAAAACAAACAGTTACCGTTAGCTGATTGATTTCATCTATATTGTAAAGATACCATGATCAATAAAATATTTGAAATTCAAATCCGGGTCGTTTCGAGTTTGGTTTCGGTTTATCTTAAAACAAATATTATCTAGAATTTTAAGCAAATTAGATTAGTAGTAAATAATAAAGTCTACCAGACTACTAGCTAAAAAACTTCGATTGAATCCAACACACAAGTCTTCGGGATTAATAATAATACATCGTGGTAGTTTTGAAATACGTAGATTTATAGAAATACACTTGGCCATCGATATACAATGTCAGTCCGTGATGGAATTTTGGTTTCTGGCCGCGGTTGAAACATGCACACCAATCGCAACTTCTCTGTTATCTAGTGAACAATATATTTTGACGTATAAATCAATGAGAGCATAAGGAGTCGAGTAGCCCTTTGTCAGTACTGTCCCTTGATAGAATATTAAAATTCAGTTGTGTAAATGGCAAGCTAGTCTAACTACATAGTTTGCCTTTTCATAAATTTTTGAAAATGCTGGGAGAACAGATGTGTGTAATAACCAGAAGTGGATTTACCACCAGTATCAAATGCTTTTGAAAGTTCACAAAAAAAAAAAACCACAATCGCAACCTCTCTATTATCTAGTGAATAAAATATTTTATCATACTGAATCAATGAGAGCATAAGCAGTCGAGCATCCCTTTCTAGAGCCATACTGGCCACTTCAGTTGATTGAATGTTAAAAATAATGTAAAATGCTATGGTCGATAATAGTGTGCATTAATATTTGAAAATACTGGCAGAACAAAAGTTGGTCTGTAGAGGCCAAGAGTGGGTTTACCACCAGATTTGAATAAAGGCACAATGCCAGTTATATATCAAGATGGGTTCGAGAGATTCCAGAGATAAAAGACGATTTACTTGCATGAAATAAGGTTTAGAAATAGTTTGTATAGTTTGCTAAAGGAACATTACCATTAACGGGTTTACCTTTTTGAAATGAATTAGTTTTTTATTGTTTCGTCTTCAGTAATGGTTTTAAGCACATGTTTAAATATTGAATAGGAGATGTTAAGTTGGACTTAGGCGACTCAATTGTTTTTCAGATTAATTGATCCTACATTACTGAAAAAATGACAAAACCTGTTTGTAACCTCTATAGGATCTGTTATTTCCTTGTTGCCATGAATGAGTTTTGATCTCCTTAATTTTTTTGTCATAATTAAGACGTTTAGCAAGTCTTAATGAGCTACTGCAACTTAATACTTGAGATCAGTGGTTTAAGGAAATTGGTCGTTGAATATATTGCTTGTACAATTAGTTTTTTTCTTTATTGGTTTGAAAAGACCATTTGGGCTTTTAAGATGAAAAGCAATTACTATTGTTTAATCACGAATTGCACGTTGGTTTACAGAAATACTACCGGCAAAACAAGCGAGTACCCAGATTCTTTACAGTCTCACTCTTGCGGACGATTCTCACAGCTTTCTCCAGTGTCAGACTAGCTTCTAACTGCATCTTTTCACTCAGCTTTGAATCTCTCACACCAACCACAATCCTATCCCTTATCATCTCTCCTCAGTACCCCATATTTGCAATGTTCAGCTAAATTATACATTGAGGTAATGAATGACCCAGCCGTTTCGTCCTGTTGTTGTTTAAACTTGCTGGTTAAACTTCGCTCACTCATAAATCACGAACAGTAAAATATGAGTCAAATTTCTCCTTGACTTTATCATACTTGTCCTGGTCCTCAGGACTGTCGAAAGTTAGTGTTTTCAGTACATCATCAGCTGATGCGTGAATCGCCCATTGCATAAAGTAACGAGTTAACTTGAACATCGTCGCTTTCTTTTTGCAAACCTGTAGCCAACCTGCCGAATCTTCTGACCCACTTCTCCCATTCTTTATGTCGCTTGAAGTCAAATGGATCCGCGGGTAAAATTTTCTTTGCGCTATCCGATGTTTGTTTGTGCAGTCAGGCGACACACGAGGCCAGCAATCACATCGAGTGTAACTTGCAATTTCTCCATTCGGTCTCCGCCGGTAGACTAAATTTTTCTGCTGAGTTCACTCCTTCCAATTTTCAAGCACTATCTGACACCATGTTTATAATGACAAAGCGTACGTGGGTTTACAGAAATTATTACAAAATCAGCGAGTACCCAGTGGCTCGTGACGATCACCCTTTTTGATTCAAAAGCAATTAAGTCAATGTTTGGGATGGCCCGCAGGGCTCATCGCACGTGTAAGTGTTTTCCGATGCATAACTAATAACCGGAAGTCGTGGGGAGGTCAATAACAAATGCATAACATAACAACTATTACGTGGATAAAAATAGCACAAGCCCATAAAAAGAGAACAAGAAAGAAGTAGGACTAGTTGCAGCAGAAGTAACAAGCAATAACAGCAAGGAGAAAAAGAGGGAAAGACACGAGCCTATAAAACTACTTGTAGCATTTGGTAGGAGAACCGGTCGTACTTTATATAGCTGCAAAAGCGTAAGTTTTAGTTCTCCGCTTACGAGTTTATATTTGAAAGTACCATTATGTTCTATTTTCCTTGCGATTATGGTGGCACAATGTGAGAGCTGCTATTGTTCTGTTTCTTCGTTGTTACAAATAACCTTTTGATTTTTTTTCCCTTTTAGTTGATTACTAGGTGTGCACCTTTGAAATTTTATTGTTTATGCGGGAAAAACATTACTTGCTTGTAGCTAAATTCTTAAATTTAATTTGCTCGCTTAATCTGTTTGAGAGCTATTTCTATGTCAAAATTATCTCGTTTCTTTTCTCTAACGTTTCCCCTATTCAAACACGAAGTAGAGCTAAGTTAGATTCTCTGCAAAATTACCTCAAGATATGATATTCAACGCGGTGTAGCAACTTACTGAAGACGCTTCTAACCAGGGACGACAAAAATGCACAGGATTTTAACAAGATGAATCACTTCTTGACAACAGTATCTCCTTTAGCCTCTCACGATTTCAAAATTTGTTTTGAAGTTTATGTTAGCGCACAACAAATCCGCCCTCGATGACCCGAACACAAAAAGATCTATAAACAAACAAAGACGAACTAGACGTGTTGCAAATTGTCTGAGATGAGACCGTGTTGAAAACATTAAACTAGATACATATTTTGCAAAATTTATTGACTGAGTCGATATGACCATAAAAATTGAATAAACATGGAAATAAATTATTTTAGGACTCTGGTTTTAATAACAAACCATGTCACAAGGAGAATTTGAAATTTTGAATCTTGGGATAAAATAAAAACGCTTTCAATTATCGCTGTCGTGAACAAACAAATGTTTTCTCTCTTGGACTGCAATTCCGCCGAGGCTGCGATGTTCCTCGACTATCAAGCAAATAACAACAGATTTTTCCGTGCTTCCTTCTCAGTAAGAAAAAAAAAATTGTGTCCAGAAAAAAAACAACTCGACCACATGGTGTTGTTTGTAAAGGAATCCATCAAAGCTCATGCGTGAAAAGTCACGTTTTAGATATCCATTTAGCGGTTAGTAGCAAGCAAAACTTCCATGTATACACTACTATAGCAAACTTTTCAGTCGTTCAGACGTTTTAGCTTAGCACTAGTGCTCGCAAAATTGATATTAAGGTATGCTTGCTCTAAAAAAGCGATTCTCGGTTCGCAGCAAGTTTGAGACGTATTACCCCTGTACGAGCTTAGTCTGAAAAAGACTGTCATGTCGTACAAAACCTCAATATGTGATTGGCTAACGTTGGGACGACGCCAACTTAGTTCCTACTTTGTTATTTTCTTTTTGTTGAGTTATAAAAATTGATAATGACGTAACGGTTAAATTTACTGACCGCGCTTCTTCCGCGGCATCTACGGTATGGGTCCAAGTATTGAACATTTGAAAGTGAGATTGCAGCAGTTAGCGAAGTTCTTGAACAAAAAGACAAAAAAAAGGTTTGAATGATTAATTCGATACTTTTATGTTTCTTATTTAACTCGTAGCCAATGTATCCTGCAGCCCGTGAGCCAAGAAGGTCTAAACTCAAAAACAAAAATTTGATTGCAAACAAGTTCTTCATCATTGATGTGTGACAACAAAACTTGTAAATTCTCGAAGGAATTTCTGCTCAGTGCTAAATATGAGAACTATATCGACTCATAGATTATCCTATTCTTATTGTTTGTCTACAAGAGGCTCAAATGACGACAAATGATAAGATACCCGTGCAAATTAATGTTGAAAACAACGTGCGCCGAAACTTATAACTTATGACATTTTATAAGATTCTTTGCAGTCGCTGCACTTGACTAGCCTGCTGAGTGGACAAGACTGAGAGCATCGCACGCAACTGAATTCACTGGATTTACCAAATTTCTGTTACAATAGCTCTTAGTTTCGAAATTTTCAAAACAATAAGCCATTAAAACGCTTTGACTGATCAACATTTTTTTTCGCCGCAGATCGGCACACTAGGCGATTTTTTAACGCAGATTGCAGCGAGTTTGATCGCCTGCGAACCGTGGCGTATTTAATCTTTCGGATAAGGGCGTTTTTATACTCCATTCGCTAAGATCAGCGAGCAAAGCTCGCTATTGCAATAGATGACACACTTAACGAGTTTAAACGAGTTTCGCCAATCGCAGCGATTGGCGTATAAATTCGCCGTCACGGAAGATTCGAGAAGGGCACGAAATAATATTCGGAAAAGTTCTACGCTTTGGGAAATCCCAAGAGACGCGAACACTTTCTGTTGTTACACTTTCTGGTTTTTAGTGTTTTATGCGCACTAAAAACCTGAATTATCGGCATATAAATGATGATGAATATTTAGTTTAGTTTGCTGTATATATAGCGTTTCTGACAAATTTCGATCAGACAAATAGGTGTTATTGATTTCAATGCAAATCATGCCTAATAATTATGTTTCGAATTCTTAAGAAATGCTCCAGCAAATTTAATTGTGTTCAGTACGAAATATTTCTTATTCGCGAGCACAAATCGTGTCTAATTATTCAAAGAGACTCAGTCTGTAAAAGCAAAACTCTTCACTTCAATCTCTAGGGAAGTTGAAATGTTTTATTTTAAACATTATAAACATTCATGTTATCTCTTAATATTTTATCTTGACCTGATGATGGTGTCATGAGGACACCGCAACACTGTCCGATGTTTCATGCCGTAATTTTCATTGTCAACGCTTTTGACAAAGTTTTGTTATTTAATTGTTCAGCTACAAACTACATAGGGAAAGCTAAAATCAAGGAAAAAGGTTGATTTCGGTACAGTTTTTATGTAGATTTTGCTTTTTATTGCCTAAAGAATTTGCACTTGTAAGCTGTTATTGGAACTCTTCGGTCTGTTTTCTTAGAAATGTAAGTTTTTTACCCGTTCAAATAGAAATAGGATTACCAACATTAATTTGAACAAACATATAGAAGATGTCACTAATTACCTTGTCGATATTTTAGAAAACGATAACCATGTATTGGAAAAACATTTTCTTCATTATTCACTAATGGACAGGAAAAAGCAAAGATGTAAAACACATTTTAGGCTTGAATTAATACAACAATAAAAACAACAACAAAGGCAAAACTTGAAAAGAGTAAAAAATAAGTTTGGCACTAACAGAATCTGATTGAACGTTCCAGCCTGGTTGGATTTTCTGATTGAATAGCATCTCGTAGACCAGCAATCGAGCATGCTCCTGCATTTCTTTAGAACTTTTGTTAGGTTGAGAGTCATTAACTAAAGTTGTAATGCCGTGCCCACGCTGAAGGTGTTGACCCACAGAGGATCTGTTATGTTCTCAGCTACGCGTTGGTGAAACTGTCGAGCCGTGCAGCCGACCCGCAATACACGAACTACACTTGAACAAGTAAACAACGCAGTGCCAATTTTAACAGGCAGTTTAACTTCCTTCGGCTCGAGATCTAATAAAGATAATAATAATAATAATAATAATAATAATACTAATAATAATAATAATAATAATGATAATAATAGGGGTTAGGCACAAAGACGTTTTGCTTAAAATGCAGAAGTCTGTCCTGACAAGTAGTTTGCATATAGCTCGTCACTTTAAAATCACGACATAAGAACTGTCAACTGTTCGAGACACTTGTAGAGTTCTTTTTTGTTAGTATATTAGATTTTTTATTTCGTTAATTTAGTTTTTTCTTCAAAGGTTATTCGTCAGTTAGCTCTAATATTATTTTTTTCATTCCTCCTTGACCTTTAGGTTACGTGTTAAGCACCCTATTGGTGTCTGATAGTGTAGCACTCATACGTTTTATACTGCTTCATAATAATAATGCGATATTTATATAGCACTGCTTCTTCTATAAATCTAGCAGCAATTTAAAATTTTACGTATATATGTTTTACAGTGTATAAAATAACAATAGGTCAATAAAAAGTATAGTTAACAACAGTGACTTATAATAGAAAAAGTTACAAAGAGCAAAAAACTAGAGAATGTAAAGAGTAAAGTTAATTTATGCAGAATAGAAACGCTTAAAAAGACATGTTTTACTTTAGTTTTAAACGAAGAAAGTTCCGTGCAGTGTGCTAGCCTTGGTCCTAGCGACAGTGTGCGAGAATGCCCTACAATAGGTTTTAATATTGAAAGAGGGTTGCAAAAGAATTCCCTTTCCGGCGGATCTCTGTGCCCTTTTTGGCATATAACTAGGGGGTAAACAGGTCTTTTAGATATCGAGGGGCCATGCCATTTAGAGACTTAAAAGTTAAACTTAGGATCTTAAATTCAATCCTGGCAGCTATCGGAAGCCAGCTTTCAATACGGGCGTTATGTGTTCACCCTTCCGAGTACCAGTCAACAAGCGTGCGGCAGATTTGGACATAATGTTGTTTGTTTAATTGACACTGATTCAGACCTGGTAGTAATGGTTGCAATTAGTGCATCATCGAACCAAACACATATATTCTTTGCTGACTCAGAAGGCTTTATAGTTTAGATCCCACAAAGAGCGACTCAAAAGCAGATCAAAAAAAAAAAACAAGAACAATTACAAACACGATTTTTTGAAGAAAAACTGCAGAATTTGTAACATAGATATGAAAAAGAAAATAAGCTACCGTCTTTTTTTAGGCAAAACACCATAATATTTGAAAACAAATGACGAGTTTATTACCTGTGATTACGCCGTCAAGTTAATTGTGTTGTAAGTAAATGTTATGCGACAGCTTTTGGCAATCGGTAAAATCGCAGGTTTTCATCCCCAAAAAATTGAGACAACTTCTATGGTTAACACAAGATTTTCTGTCTTAAGGGCCCCACTTTTTTGTCGGCTACACTCCTGATCTGATCGTAGCGCTCACCGCACATTAATGTATCAATTTTTTGTTGCAAGATTTCAGTATCGGGCTAGGTTCCACGAACTGTTATCCACTTGTCAGATGTTTTGAATTTTTGCTCTCCAATGGCTGATGCACAAAAAATATAATTTTTTTTTTTACGGTTTTGGGTATAAGACGCATCTGTAAGCAGTGGATACTTGTTTTTGGCATGCAAATCTAGTTTTTGCAATACTAATAATTATTCTAAAAAACTTAGCCTTTCAATATTTTTAACCGCCAAAAAATAAAAAAAGGCCAATCACTGATTGCCTGTATGGTGTGGTTTCTTTCGAACTACGTTTTGTAGACAAAGTTTAATTGAACCAAGAAAGTGCTGTGATAAGCGAAGTAGTTAAATGAATGGGCGGAACTCGACATGTTTCGATATTACTGCTGCCACTGTAAAAACAACATCAACTTTTTTTCCACTCTAAGGGCTGTACATAATCAAAAAGCAAGGAACCTAACTAATTAACAGTGATTGGACACTGGAAATAAACCTACAAGCTAAACCAGCCTCGGGTATTCTTTTTATTTTTATTTGAATTAAAGTGATTATAAAAAAAAACAGAATTCGATATGAAAAAGGTGTTTTATTTGTGTCCATGATTGTCTCTAGTGCATGCATAATCTACAAATATCGTTCTTTGGGTGCAGCCTTCACGTAGCGCTACTACACATATACTTAAAAATTACATAGCTATAGATTTTGTAGTGCTACAAACTTAAAATTTTAACCAAATTTGGTTATTTGGTTATTAAAGATTTTAACTTCATTTAGTTATTGATTTTGTTGTTGTAGTTCGTAATTAGACATGGAAGGTTTGCTGTATCGTTGGCGCGGCTGGCCGCTGTTCTTTTTTATCCTGTTTCACTTTGCAGTTGTTGGAGGTATTTGAAGCTCGATACATTTCTTATTATTATTCTAACTGGATCAGCTGCATATAAATCAGGTTATTTATCTTATTTGTATGCAACTTTCATAAGCCAAGTGTATTTTAGGTTTGCCTAAAGATAATGATTGATATTGATTGGTATGGATTGTTATTAGTCTTGAAATGCTGAGTTCTTACGTTTTCTTAATTAAGAAAAGGTGAAAAAGGATTTTACAAACTTCACTTTTTTTTATACTCAACTTCAAAATCAAAACTCTTTATTTCATCTTGCTCAAACTTTTAAGTTAGCCAAATTTTTTTTTTTGCTAACTGTGGCATAATTTTCTGTCGTACTATCATTTTTTATTGTTTCAATGACAATTTCTTTCGTGTTTCTTTTTTATGAAAGCTGCAAGTGAAGATGAGGTCCATAAACAAGTGAAACATCGGATATATCCAGAAAGACTTGATACGAACAGACACAAACGTGACTTGTCAACAAGAAGTATGGTAGGGAGTTGCTCCATGTTTAACTCTATTTTTTGAAACCATGCATAGAGTACTTTATTACGAGCACTAATAGAAAACTTTTTTCTAAAGAAGAATTTTGGTTATCTTGTTTTCTAAGCTTAATACACGCCAGCCGGCGAAAAACGTTACGTTTTATTTCATTATGGAAGAATGTAATATACCTTTTAAAGTGCATATGTAACACTTGGGTGTATCTTAGCAAAAGTTAGATTATTGATGTATCCGATGGATCACCAGTCCAAGTCTGGCTCAAACCCACCCAAATTTTACGGATTGACAGCAGATTTTGAAAAAATGCAAATTTGTCGGAACCACTCATGACGTCATCAGATGAACATTTTAAACGTTAATATCTAAAGA
>JAOBAT010132274.1:0-12300 GCA_026413305.1 Hydrozoanthus tunicans | reverse complement strand
TCCTAGTGACGTTATCATGTCTTCTTCTATATATCCTTTTTAAGCCAGCTTTTCACATCCACTTACTATATACTGCACACTTTGTTATTATTGTTGTTATTATTATTATTATCTTATTTATTTTTCTTTAGTATCCCTCTCTGGGGGAGGGGGTGGGAGTGGGGAGGCGCTTCGGAATGTATTGCAATAAAGGCCCAGATACCCCCAGCGAGTTGTGTGTATTTATATTGAAGTTATAATTTTATCATTATTATTATTATTATTACTATTATTATTATTATGCCGACTTGACTGAAGAATAGGGGTACTTATTAAGAACATTTCCTCCGTCTAACGACGAAATAAATGGATTTGTGAAGGACTTATGAAGTTGATCCTGTTGAGCATCTCTGATCGGTCTTGTAAAAAATGTAGTCATGTTTCAGTTGATATACACAACTGGGGCTCAAGTGTGAATGAATATGGAGAGCGAGTTGCTGACAAGCAGTGGGCGAAACTCTAAGTTTCAAAACTCCTTTGAGTTTTGGCATGAAAAACAAATCTTTGACCAAACGGAGGGTACCTTACACTGGTTTAAGTACACTGGCCGAAGAATTCTGGGACAACACAATGGGGATGTAACAAACACAGCGAAGAGGTTTATCAACACAGTAGAGAGGTTTATCAACACAGTAGAGAGGTTAATCAACACAGCAGAGAGGTTAATCAATACAAAAGAGAGGTTAATCATCACAATAGAGAGGTTATTCATCACAATAGAGAGGTTATTCATCACAATAGGGTGGTTAATCAACACGATAGGGAGGTTAATCATCACAATAGCGAGCTCTACCCACTAGGACGGTAACATCAACGACGCCGACCTTTTCGGCCACGTCTTGCTCGTTTGCGTTCCTGTTGTCCTTGTTACACTTTGTGAACAAAAAATATTAAATTTTCCTTCACATAGAAAAAGTGTTTGAAAATTTCCGTTTGGTTGTTCTTGCAGTCGTACGAGCACCAAAATCAATATTACCAGTTGTATCTTAGAGACAACGGTGTGCAGGTGACCAACAAGGTGCATTCCAACGTGCAGTTATTGTGTTCACCATTGTTCTCTGGCATATCGTCATAGGCGCTGCCAGCCCTCTGCCTAGGGTCCCCATTACAGCACGAATCCACCCACGGACCTGGGATTGCCGCGAAACTCCTGAAAATACAAAGTAAATGGATTTGAGTATGAGCTAGTGGTTTTGTCATTGTAAGTTTTACTTGCCATGATAAAAGCAGCTTTGGCTTAACGTAACAGCTACAAAAACATACAAAAAAAATCTTAGATTAAATTATGTGGTGTTATGATGGCGTCTCTACTGGATGACGCAGAGAGTCCGGCACTTTATGTCGATTGACTCATTGCTGCAGTACTGCAAAACCAAAGCGTGGCACTACATGTATTAAGCAACTATTTCCCGAAATAGAGTTGACTAGTAGTGGATATCTATCGCTAGGCATCGACACTGAGGGGATAATTGATATAGTATATATGCCAAATCAATTGAGTTAATTCAGGTGAGCGTTGGTGAATGTCAAGTTTGAACCAAATTTATCAATTTGAAATTTTCAAACGCAAGTAAGAAAAACCCGCGCTCACTTTAATCGTTGTACTTTTCCTTCAAACTTCGGGGTAAAACAGCTTTTCATCCTACTTGTGAATACATACATCCCAAGTTTAGTGGCCCCTTTTTGTGTTTAAAGGGAATGGCTGAATGGTTTTTTTCGTGCATTTCCTCAGTTCTGAGATTGTCGCGAAACGAGTCGCCATTTTGACAGCTTTCTCAAAACAGGAAGTATCCTTGGATATTTACTGTCTCAGAAACCAATCAGAGCGTGCAAAAAAAGCTATTCAGTGATTCGCTATATATATGAAGACAAATAACAGGAAAAGGGTCTCGTGGAACTAACAGGAATCGAATAACTCAGAGAGCGAATCCAACTACTTCGAGCTTGGCTTCGTCAATAAATTACATCAATTAAAGGGTGAATTAGGAATTAAGCAATACTTTGGAAGAAACTAGCTTTAAAAATAAAAAAAAATAAAATAAACCCGAAATAGCACTGATAATACGGGCCTGCGCAAAAGCCAAAAATTCGTTTTTTCTGTGACAAAAACTCGGCTGTCGGCGTTTCCTGTGAGCACTTTGTTTTTGCTCGATTCAATCTCTCTAGTCTATATCATTTGAATTTAGTTTGAAGTGCTATCCTGCAATGTGTCTGGTCAGTGAAACCAAAAAAAATCAAAGCAGCATAGAAATGTAGCGTAGAATTAGAGCGAAACTAAAGCTATTTCAGCTTTTTGATTAAGTTGAAAGTCTTAACCACTCTAATTAAAGAGCAAATGTGAGTTGCCAAGCATTTTTCAGGTTTGTTATAATTATAGTCTATGTAATGGCATTTCCGAATTGCCAGCGTTGAGTCTTATGAGGATTTTAAATGTTGCACGCGCAAAAACACCTAATCGGCTAGATTTTGCCAAACGATTGAAGGACCCCTTTTCCTGTTAACGCCCTAGATATAATAATGTATTCTAGAACTTGTCCACGACATACACAGAAGATATAACACGGGACATTCCCACACCAAGCTGTATAACTTTCTTGTTATGATATAAATACGAGCAGAGTTGATACAGCCGACTTGTTATGAAACCATTGTTGTAGGTCTTTGTTCGTCTTTTTGTTTTGTTTACTTGTTCTGAAGGTGCACTATGTACAAACGGTTTTGAAATGCAAATCAACAAGTTGCCTGTCAAAACATTCTCGCTAACACCTGAAGCAAAGAATGTGCCCCCTCACGGCTCGATCAACCTACATCAAAGCAGTTTTGCATATTCTTTGTATTTTCCTTTTGTTATGTTTTGCCGGCTTTCATAATCAGTCGGCTATATTAACTATATGATACGAGTGTTCCTTTGAGACGAAAGAGCCAGAAAAACAAATAAATAGCGTTAGCGATATCTCCACTAAAGTGAGGATATGGAAAATATGTAACTAACACCCCAGGTGAAGTTTCGCATGAAACCTGCGAGTGGCGTAAATAAAACACTAGCTCATATCTGTATAACAAATCATTTTTAAAACAACTTTTAAAGTTACAGTGCACCACAATAACAAAAAAGGAAGTAAGATAAAGCAAAATCAGCTCAATTTTTACGTGCCGTAGAACACGTTTTTGAATGTCTACAGTAGATTATTTTCAACCTGTTTTTGCACATGACTGTCAGCACAGAACTAGTGCACTTCATATCTATTTTTGCATTTCACGAGCACTGCACGTTTCGTGAATGACGTCATCACTTGATATCACGCTCACGTTAGAAAACATAACGTACTGAACACTTAATTTACGAACCTAGGTCGACCTGAAAAGCGACCCTTTAACGAATTATCAATACTTTATAGAGCAACTAGAAAATCTCCTAGCTTTTTAAATGAAGTTTGGCTGCAGCTGCAGTTTGACATTAAGTTTCCCCACGGAAATTAAATAATAAAAAGCCTTAGCCATATGTTCTGCTTTCAAAATGTAGATAATACAAGCCAACAACTTAATTAAATGTTTCAATCAGTTGTAAGACCTTGACCGGTCAGTTTTATCTTAACGAAAAATAAAATGCCATAAAATTCATTATCAGTCCCAATTTAGCTGCACAATTTATGCATCGATGCGTATTGTTTGACCTTCCGGTGCATATTTTGAATTTAGTTCTCCTCAAAACCGTTGTTATTCGTCGCAGTTAATTGGCAGGTCTATAGCCTTTGTACCGGCAGGCAATGTGTATACATGTACATAAGCATTAATTCTGTACGTATTCCATGGTCATAAAACTAAAATATTATGAGTGAGAATATTTAAATGGGTGAAGAAGCAATCTATGGAAACTATTCTAGGCAACTGAACATGATATAAAAAACTACCTAAACACTTGAACTAATCTAATTGAATTATATTCTTTTAATTCCCTGTTTGTTCGTTCTTATACAAGCCAACAACTTAATTAAATGTTTCAATCAGTTGTAAGACCTTGACCGGTCAGTTTTATCTTAACGAAAAATAAAATGCCATAAAATTCATTATCAGTCCCAATTTAGCTGCACAATTTATGCATCGATGCGTATTGTTTGACCTTCCGGTGCATGTTTCAGGTGAATACCATTGTCACTTCAGTGGCGTTCCGACGTGAATTAAATTTCCTTTTTAGTTGACTTAGCTCATTTCATCATCAGAGCGTTATTTGGTGATCTGCTGCGTTGAGACTTTAACAGCATGGGAACGGTTACAAAGTTTTTGATAAACTCTGTTTTAGGTAGGTAAGATGTAAACAGATACTTGAAGAAATGTAATATTTTTCTAAACAAACGGCAGACGTGCTGACATTGTTATTTACAGGACAATGAAAGACTAGGAGTTCCGTTGGCTAGTAAATTACCAATTGGTAGAAATAATTAAATGTCCTTGAACTTAAAGCTCACAACTACTAGTAAAACAGAAAGTTTATTTATATTATAACAGAAATGTATAAATATAATTAAATATAATTAACATCACTTGGAATTACATACTTTATATACTGTTTACCGCTGCTCCGTATCATACTCTTGCGTTATCTAATGGTGTTTACGTAAAGAAATACAGAGCGATATAGTCATTGATATGGTGCAATATTGTTCGCTTAGTGAATTGAATGTGGTTTTCCGATTGTGTTTCTTTATTACGTCCAGCGGGTAAATAAAACACCGAAACATATCAAGCTCAACTTAACTCGAATCTTTTAAAAACTTTAATTTTTTTAGTTAAAACTACTTTGTATGTATTGCGCACATTTTCTTAACAGGAGTTTGCTGTTCTTTATTACAGTCTTGATAATTTTGTTACAGGATAAGTCAGTTCTTTCTCAAGGTACGTACCCTCAATTTTTTGCGATTTTTGTGATTTTAAGTTTTAAAAATTCGAAAATTCTTAATAACATTTTAGAAAGCACAACAAAATAATTTCCCTTCCGGTCTTATCACATCTAGCTCTCTTCATTGGATTCATTGTGATTTTCTGCTCGTCTTATCGACTGTGCTTTGACCCAAAATTGAATAATGGGTATCAAGACCATTATCGGTTAATATAAACTGGGTATTCGGACCGAGAAGCCTGCAAAACCATTCCTGTTGTACGAGTATACCTAGAATTATTTTCAGGATACGTTTTTAAACTTTAAAAAGTATAAAGATTGGTTATGTGGCTCAATGTGGAGTAATTGTACCGCATTTTAATATGCACTTTTCCCAAAACGTACACTCACAAAAACGTACCTGAAATCAATGAGCACATGCCGGTCTCCCTCAATTCTATTGGGTCACACCCTTTTTGTTTTATGTTGGAAAAGGGTCGTCCTTTCTTCAAAAGGATACAAAGTGTGTTTACAAATTACAACAAAATCTCGACTTTTGTTTATTTTTCACAGTATGCAGTGACATCCGTCATACAAGAACCGCAGAAAACAATCAAAATAAGATTATTACCAGTGCTGGGTACCCCTCTCATTATTCAAATAACTTGAACTGTACATGGATCATATCTGCACCTCCTGGAAGATATATCAACATAACCTTTACAGCGTTTGATACCGAGCGCATGTATGACATAGTTAAGATTCTTGACGTCCGGAGAAGCATGCTTGCTAGATACAGTGGAAGATATGATTTTAGATTATCGTTATTGTCAACTGGAAGACGTTTCTCTGTGCGCTTTGAAACAGATGGATCAAATAGAAGGAAAGGTTTCCGGGCAATCTACCATTCGTGGTTGAAACCAAACGGTCTTGATAACAGTAAGTATAGTAGAAACTTAAATGTTTGGGGCAGAAAGACTAATTTTCGTTTTCAGTTTTGAAAAATTACAGCCTGCATTGTATATATAGCTTGTTGTAATCTGGACAACGCAGAGCAACGCAATATTAGCAAGTTGCGTATATTGCGCAGATTACAAATTTTTTATTTGCGCTATTTACGCAATATCTGCAAATAGCTCATCTGACCAGCGGTTATTCTCCTGCGCATGCCCTCCTTGTTCATAAGAGATGGTAAGGCTAGAAATCTGAAGGTTTGAGTCGTGGTGGACGGCATAAGTTTTTACTTTTTGTCTTTCTTTGTCTTTTCCTGTTTTGGTTTATCTTTTATAGGTGAGCTTTTTCTTTTTGAATCCGACCTGTTGAACTTTTAGATGAGGACACATAATTAATATTTTTTAAAAAAAAAATACTATTTATTTACATATTTATCAAAAAAAGTCAAGAAAAGATAAAAAAAAAATTGTTTCTTGCAAGAAATTTTCTGAAAACTAAATGAGGCATACGTTTTAGGGATAGTTTAATGCAATAACTATAATATAGGAGAGTAACCACTTTGAATCGTATCTGCATCTCTTTTTGTACAAATAACAATCTATACACCCTGAACATTATGTTCGCGATAGCTGCATCAGCCTTGTCAGAAAGAGTTGGTAAGCGTGTTGGATATGGAACGGTAAATAACTTTATAAGAGGCTCTAGAGGGCAAAATTACTTCGGTTTCGTTGGATATCAACGGAGGCAACGCTTTCTAGCCATTTCCGAAAATTCCCTAAATAGACAGTGGGCAGGTAAGCCAATCAGATTGCAGTACGCTGGTTGGTTTGTACTGAAACTCGATATCCATACGGCCAACTGGACATTTGGACAATCGAAATATAACGTTGTTATTCCTATTGCACTTATAAGCACTCAAATGCTCTCAAAGATCGAAATAGTACATGGTAACCGTGTTTGTATCGTGTTATAGGTGCACATGAGAATTGAGGGAGATCCCAAGAAGCTAGAGAATCGCTAGGCTTCTCCTCGGGCTGCTCGATGCTTCTCTTAAGCTAAGTCCTGCTAGCCGGGAGTTTAACGGCCTCATCCGAGAAGACGCGAAGGTCTAACTACTTGAACTGAAATGTTAGAGCAAAAGCAGCTCTTTTTGTCACTTATTTTAAGACCCTGGGTGAACGTCCGGTACCGGGAATCGAACCCAGTCCTCCCGCGCGACACCTTACCAACTTGCCTAACCAGACGGTGGTTAACTAAGTCTCTTGTTCTCTCTCACAGCATGCAAGGGTACCCATCACCTGAGAAGCTCAGAAAGTGAACAAAACCAGGTACTTACAAGTCCTGGTTATCCATCCAATTATCCGAACAACCTGAACTGTACGTGGATCATATCTGCACCTCCTGGAAGAAACATCAGCATTACCTTTACAGCATTTGATACAGAACACGGGTTTGATTACGTGGAGATCCGTGATGGCAACTTTTCTAACAGCGACTTGCTTGCTAGATACAGTGGGGGGAGAGTATCCAGACTTTCATCTATTCGTTCGACCGGACAATATTTGCTCGTACGTTTTACAACAGACAGATCGATAGCAAGGCAAGGGTTCAGTGCGACTTATCGGTTGTCAACAAATTTGACTGTATTGAAGCCAATACACTCGCCAACGACTCTCTACAACGTTAAGAGTAAGTAAGTCAGGACGTTTTTGCTTTTTGTGGTCATTAAATACCTTCGGGCTTGGCCTTAATTGTGAAAGGAGAGAGAACGGCGTCTCGATTTGCCTTCGTTTTGGAAGATTAGATTATGAAAATAAACAAAGTACGACTCCTGTAAACAAAAAGGAAGGCCTGTTTGGAACTGATGTTAGCAATTTGTCCTCTGAAAGCTTTAAAGTTAGTTATTTTGAAACAGCTCTAACTAAAAACAGTACATATCTTAAACTTTCCTCTTCGTTTTCATGGGCTAATTTGCCGTTGTTCAAGCGTTTCACTGACTCATTAAGTTGGCCAGTTCTGACTCTCTGAAACTAGAATTTTGCTATACTATAGCCATCATAGCTTGACCCCTTAAGCAGAACAAGAGTTGAAAAGTACGCTACATTCCGAGAAATGCCTTTTTACCGAAGTATGTCTGTTCCGCAATAGTAGGCATAAAATTGAGTTAATTACAGGTCCCGGCGAAACTTTGTCATCACTGTTACAATATAGAAAAAAGACAGCTCAACCGCATTAAACGCAGGTCAAAGGCGATACAGTACAATAGATAACCCGACTGTAGTTCGAATATTTTTTAACCAATAATAACGTGTGATATTTGTTAAAACATTCTACAGAAATTGAAAGACGGAACAACTGTTTTGAATTGGAAAATTGTTTTGAATGAAGGAAACCGCCTCTCAAGTTTGAGTGATCAGAAAAAATTCCCAGTCACTGACGGGAATCGAACCCGCAATTCCCTGATTACCGGTCAGAGGCTCTACCAACTGAGCTACGGAGACTCACATGGGGAGCTGAGTTACAGTATAAGTTCTTGTCTATTCCCCGCTGGACACACGTCTTGCATCTGCTAGCTCAACATGCCCAATAGCCAATGCTATATATTATCAAATGATAAGTGTACAAGTTTTGCAACTTGGTGTTGTATATATAAAATGAAGGAAATCACCTCTCAAGTTTGAGTGATCAGAAGAAGTTCTGAGTCACTGACGGGAATCGAACCCGCAACCCTCTGATTACCGGTCAGATGCTCTACCCACTGAGCTACAGAGACTCACAAGGGGAGCTGAGTTACAGGATAAGTTCTTGTCTATTTGAAAGTTATTTTGTCACCATTAAACGTGTGATATTTTGAATATCTACAGAAATCAAGAGATTGACAGTTGCGCTGTTGTGTGTGGTTCTTGAAGCTTTTCTCCTTGGCCTCCTGCTGTCAATTTATTGCTGGTACAAGAGAAATCAACTGCACATGTCACTGCAGATATCTAATGTTAACAACCAGCCAGAAGGGCTGGCACCTATGGGTAATGGAGAGTTGGACGGGACTTTGTCTTGGACAGAAGAAGCCACTGACCTTGTTGTTTTGGAACCCAGTACTTTGGAAGCTCCTCCGCCGTCATACGAACAAGCTATCGCCATTGGACATGCGTAGGACATTTTAAAGTACATATTAATGGAGAAATGGCCCAATCTCGTTTCCAGAGCCCACGCTCCTCTTGGTCGACACCAAGATACGGAGTCCGTTAAACAATCCATTTCAAGACCAGATCTCGTTCCCAGAGCTCGTGTTCCTTGTCGAAAGAAGCGTAAACTCTAGGGACGAGTTTGAGAGAAGGCTTAAAAAAGAGTCATGAGACACGCTCCCCTAAGCGGCTTTTATTTATCCTGGAACATCATGTTGCAATTTCCAAAGATGTTAAACTTGACATTTAATAAATTTGAACCTGCTAATTCCGGCTCAATTTCTAATTTGTAATTATAAAGTTTGACAGTATTACTACCTGCATAAGATAGCTGTTCGTGAATCATCTCCATCTGAGGAGGCAATCCAAGCTATCTAATTGCTTTAAGGCCATCCTAAACCTCGCTAGAGAAACTTAGGAACCCCTTGATGCAAAGAGAGAAAAACACGCTTCTCAAGCTTTTTGTGTTTCCGAGGGGTAGTTTTGGTAAGTTGTGTCGTGGTCTGATGGTTGGAAGCTGCTAGTCGTAAATCTGAAGCTGAGAGTTTTTTGTTTGTAAGTTGACGACTTTAGGTGTTAGCAGTGGTTTTCTATTTTCAATATTATTCGTAAGTAATACAGTAGCAATCTTTCGTTTTAATGATAAGGGGTCTCATAATTGGAGCAACGCTCTGTGTAGACTTTCTAGCCTTATGGCGAAGCTAATAAATAAATAAATAAATAAATAAGACATTCTAGAATCGGACAATCATCTTTGCAGTAGATTTATCAATGACGTAACGCACTTGTATTCTCTTCGAACCAAACGAGCGCGAGCTGTGCCAACACCCCGTGGCCCGTACTAACAGAAACCGGTACTCGTTCGTTTATACAGCGCGGGACAATGCTGTAAGAAGTATAAACAGTATTCTAATATTTTTGATGTAAAAGAAAGCTAACATTAAGTGAACTCAGTGATTTTATGGATTTTTCGTTGTAATCTTGATGAAATTCTTTTGCCGAGGTCAAGAAATATAGGTATTAAATTGGTACATCTAAGAACTCTAAATTGTTGGCCTCATAACGTAGAAAAATCGTAACCTTCAAAAACTGAAGCTAGATTCGAGAGTTTTAAACAAGTTTAAAGGGAGCAGATTTTGGGCAGTTTGAAAAACCAAATAATGGTTCTCTTGTTCTCAGGCCTCTCGTTTGGCATCGACCGCAGGGAGTTTGAGATCCAGTGAAGTGTTTTTCCAGTTTCTTGACGGTACGAGAAAACCGGGAAAGAAGAATCACTGGATCCGAGATTTCTGTTAGCTCCTGATTGGAAGTTTGAAACAATGACTGGTGCTTGGTGCATGTTTGTTGATAAGTCTTTTGTTAATGAGAGGCCACTGCTGATTAGAGGTGAGGCAAGGTTGGGCTTGCTTGTTTCTTTCTCCTTCATCAAAATTTAACACTTTGCCAGCATCGAAAACTAAACAAACAAACATGGCGACTATTTTGAAAACAACAGCCTCTATTCTTTGTAAGTATGATGTATTTCGTTTGAATGATCTAACCAAATAAACAGAAACTCTAAACTGAAAATATACATAGGCTTCGCGATAGTGTGTTTGACCCTTGACTTTCAGACATGGAGATTGCCTCTCCAATACAATGTTTTATGTGTTCTTAAAACAAGTATTTTTTTTTCTTTTTCAAAAAGATATTATCCAAGTCCTTGATAATGATAAATATTAATTTTCGTAAGTCATTTAAGTGTTAACTTTCGACAGCTTCATTTGACTAACGTTTAAAAATAAATAGCTGTTTAAATCATTTTATTCGTTGACTAGAACTGAAGGTTTATGCAAAGATAGGGACTGTTAGTTTAGTCAACTCTTAACCGAATTAAAGTTTTACTTGAAAATGCGTCTAAACAACAACCTTTCAACATACGCAGTTTCGAAATACTATGGCTTAAGGGCATGAGATAAGAAAAGTTTAGTTTTCATTGCTAGTTTCATTTTAAAACTATTTGACCATACGGATGCTGCCAGAAAATTTAGGTACTTATGATAGTAATTTGGAAATGCCATATTTTATTTCAGTTCTTTTTCTACAAAAGGCTCAAGGGAATGGATATATTTCGTTCCTTAGAATTACCACTGCAAAAGGACATTCTATTCACTAAGACTATTCACTGCAATTATTTGTTATGTCAGCAATGCGGAAATACGGTTCTAGTTTGTTTTTCAATCAACCCGGCCGTTACCCACTGAACGAAAACTACCTTTTCTATTAAAAACAAGTTTTAAGAAGCAATTTCAGTATGAAAAGTAAAAAATAGTTTGTTTAACTTATCAATTATATTCAAGAACTCGCGGTTTCCGTAGTTTTGCCGCAATGCAGAGACAAAAATTTTGGGAAACTACTTTAAAAGATAATTAACAAGGGCAGTAAAACAAAACAAGAGTACAATACTCAATTATGTCTCGAGGGAATTCATATTGGACTTCTTTCTTAGTTAGAGACTAGATTTTTTTCTAGTTAAATATACTTAGTTTCTTTTTCCTTGAGTTTTTAGTGAGTTGAAACCTGCTTTTGGTTTGAGCGGCTCATCCTATTCAAAGACGGCAACTGATTGTTTTAAATATAAGCGAGCGTCAAAAAAATAATTAAGGGTCTCGTAAATATGCATAATAAACCCTTCAGTGCTTAATTCGGTTGTTGAGTCTTTGATGAGAGCCCTTGGCCATTTGGAGTTTGCCAGAATTTTGTTTTTTATTTTCAATTGTTCCTTTTTAATTGATCCATTCGAATCTTGTCATTATTAAATGTCTTATTCAGTATGTGCTATGTTAGGAATAGATGGACGTCGATAACTGAAAATGTAAAAAGAAAGCATGAATGGGCAATAATGCGTAAGACCACTTGTTCAATAAATCTATTCTGCATCACTATATCACAAAGGCAACAATTTTGTATTTGTTGTAACTCGTTTCATTTTCGCTCGACCTTCTACATCTGCACGGCTAATGGCGTTTGTATATTAAATGATCAATATTTTAACAACCAAAAAAACCAAAGCAATTTTAGGTTCCAATGAAAAACGCTTAGACTTGTTTTTATCAAAAGTGCAGTGCTACGAGGGCAGATGAGCTCCAGGAATTGGTTTTTAGGTTAAGACCACTTGTCAATAAACCTGTTCGAGTCAAACAGTTAATTTGACCTCATCATATCCAAGGCTCCTTGGTCGCGCAAAGGGGGCCGAGGAGAGGGAGGGGG
>JAOBAT010132263.1:0-12300 GCA_026413305.1 Hydrozoanthus tunicans | reverse complement strand
TGGGGAGGGGTGGGGTAGGGGGTATGTGCCGCCACCCACCACCTCTCCCGACAAAATTGGGTTCCTTAAAAATACCACTGTTTTGACTTTTTTCCTTATTAATTAAAAGATGACAATCAAACATTTTTATGTACCGCAAATGCTTTAACGAACCCCCAGGGGGCTTATTTTTATTCAGACCCTTCAGATGGACCCGGGGGCTTTCTCGAGAGGGGGGGGGGGGTTATTTAAAAGGTGTCACTAGCCAAAAACAGAAACATAACATGAAGTCTAGCTACCAAACTGTATTGAATAGCAACTAGAACCTCTAGCGTTAAGTTCAGCACTTTACAAAAACCGATACAGATATAACCGTTGACAAAATGTATTTTCTTGATACAGGACGTCTTATGTTTTAGCTCAATTGTCTTTATGTTGATCGGGATGGGCTTATTAGAGAGGGGGACTAATTTAGAATTTGAAGTTCTAGACGGGGGGCTTATTAGAGAGAGGGGCTTATTAGTATATGGAGTTATTTATTACTTGAAGGCTTGTTAGAGAGAGGAGCTTATTACAGAGGGAGGCATATTTATACTCTGAAGGCTTATTAGAGAAGGTTCTAGACGGGGGCTTATTAGAGAGGGGGGGGGGGAGGGGGTTATTAGTGGGGGGAGATATTTACGACTTAAGGCTTATTAGAGAGAGGGGCTTATTAGAGAGAAGGGGGCTTATTAAAGAGATGGACTTGTGGGAGAGGCTTGTTAGAGAAAGGGGCTAATTAGAGAGAGCGGCTAATTAGAGAGAAAGGAGCTTATTAGAGAGAGGATGGCTTATTTTAGAGTGAGGGGCTTATTAGAAAGAGAGGGGCTTATTAAAGAGATGGGATTATTAAAGAGAAGGGCTTGTTAGAGAGAGGGGGGCTTAATAGAAAGAGGCACTTATCAGATAGAAGGGGCTTTATTAAAAAGAGGGGCTTGTTAGAGAGAGAAGCTTATTAGAGAGCGGCTAATAAGAGAGAGTGGCTTATTAGAGTGAGAGGCTTATTGATAGAAGGGGGTTTATCAAAGAGAGGGGCTTGCTAGAGAGAGAAGCTTATTAGAGAGAGGGGGGCTTATTAGAGAGAAGGGGGTTTATCAAAGAGAGGGGCTTATTACTGAGAGAGGGGCTTTTTAGAGAGGTGTTTATTAGAGAGGGGACTTATTAGAGAGCATGGGGCGTATTATATTAGTATACTACTTGAAAAGCAGTCCAAGGTTTGCAGCAAACATGCCCATCAACAGGTATAGCCCGAGCAACTGGTTCCGGAAAAAAACAAAACATTACATGTAAAAGCACGCAGCCTGTTCTCTCATTGGTAACGAAATCAACAAGTAGGAGTGTGAAAGCAAATCAAAGGGAATTAGACGGCATCAAATCATACAAAGAAAACAAAGAAAGAGATAATTAACCTTTTGGTGATTTTACTAGATACTGATTCGCCGAGACAGAATACTGCAATCTGATTTGTTGCAGAGAGGGCAGGATATCTTGAAACGTCCGCGGGCATCGTGTTGTTTAAAATTTGTAAGCAAATTAGAAAAAAAACATAAACATAACTTTTTAGCCCCACTCGCTCGGTTACTGTGAAATCTCAGACTTTTTTCTTGTTGTATGAATCTGGCTACGTATATGCCCGGTCCGTACGTCAAGCTGTCGGTCTGAGATGCCCCTGTAAAGACCTTGCTATCGGTTAATATAGGTGTTAAGTCTCTATGTGTTAAAAACTTGGTACTAACCCTTCATGGCGAACAAAGCGATGCTTACTTCATAGGAACAAATGGGACTGCCTTTTAATCGAAATGCTTTTCATTAGAGATCTTAAACCAAGCTTGTGATATCTAACTCGGCGATTCATCAAAACTGACTGGTAGAAAACCCCACATCGTAGTCTAAACGTTAAATGTAAATTGATTTTGAAGTTGATAATGTGAGCAAACACAAGCAAAACGCCACGACAAAGTTTTAATAATGACAACCTTACATTCTACAAATTAAAACTTTTAAAATACTACTTAAACTTACTTAAATTCGTACTTTTTCTCTAAAAACTATATAGCGAGTCAAAGCCAGAAACAAAGGAGCTTGAAGAGTTTGTCTCAAGTGCTATCCGCAATCCGAGTTTTTTTCTCACTTGAATGAGAAATTTAGCGGATCTACTTGCCCAGTGCTTTCGCTTCGATATTCTCAAACTCCTTTTGAATGTCATTCCCCTCGAGAAATCCTTTCAGTGATACAACATGCTTTGGTTCTTGAAAACACAATGTTCTTACTTTCATGTAAGTAGCAGTGTATATGTATTTTTCTATAGAACTATTCACAGCGGTAAATATCTAATTTAGTTATTGTTCAATTTAGCGGAAGCCATACTTTCTCGAAAACTGAGTGAAAGCCGGAGGTGGCGACAGTTCTTGAACGTTGCTGGTTGATTATATTCAGCAACACGCCGTTCTTATTGGTTGTACAGCTATCTTTCACAAGTGGCAATGGAGCGTACTGGTTTCAACAAACAAGCTTTACGCAATGAAACTCTTGTGTTACATGTAATAAAAAAGTTTAGACTTTCTGCAGCAAGGGTAATACATGTTCATTACTGATGCAGTGCTGTGGAAATATTTTGATTCCTGTAACTTTGTTATTGACTCAACTCTGAATCTGAGTCTTCTGAGTCTGAAGAGATTGCGTCCTGTTATTTATGTTTGTGTTGTTGCTCAGGAACAGAATATATTTGCTGTTCAAGGTTCTTATCAAGCTGATCTTGTTGTGTATCTTTTCAATTCCTACTTTTCTCTCTTGGACGTCATCTCGTAAAATCTCATGTTTAAACTCTGTTAACTTTTTCTGATTGGTTTCATTAAAAGGCAATGGTTTTTTCATTGAATTTCTTGTAGATATCCGTAACACGGGAAAGTTTGCTATACTGCACTAATATCTTTTTCGATTTGTTTCTTTCTTCGGGGTCGAGGTCAGCGTCCCTTATGTTGAAACCCGTTTCCCGAAACTTTTCTTTATCAGAGTTTCTAACTTCTCCATATTGAGACGCCACAAGCTGTTGATATTTCTTAAAAATTCTTTTGATATACTCTAGGGAATCTCTTTCTTTGCTTAAAGTACTATGGTTAACAACTTTAGAGGGGCTCTCTTCTGTAAGATCTTGTTGGGTTGTTGCAGAAAATGGTTTTCGATGCTCGTTTTTGTTACTCCCATGGGAAGCATGGTGTTCATCCTTTTGCTGGGTGTGCGAGATCGTTTGATATTCACGCTCTGCAGGACAAAGACAAGTATTTGTTGAACACTGTGTTTTGAACACCAGCTTAGTGTTACACAACTTAAAAAGGAAATTTCGCGATTAATTAATTATATCTAGTTGTTTAAGGAACAATAGCGTAAGACTATGAAAAAGACTAAGAGCCTGTTTATATGAGTCCGGTTTCCCGGGAAACCCGTTGAGGCGAGATCCCACCTCATTTCTATTTTGCTTATAAATATGTTGTTGCGTTTACATGAGAAACGGGCTGGCCCGGTTCAGTGGAATCCCACTGTCAGCTGCCGTGAACTCGGCATGGCGGGCCAGGCATTTTCTCATATAAAAACGCCATCCCTGCGAGGTGGGACGAAAAAATAATTACTGCGCATGCGTTCGTATTTCAGAAATCTAGAAAAATCACGAAGAAAGCCTGTTTGCTTACAGAAAGCCAAATGTTTCTACCCATATACAACATAAAGTTATTTTCATCGAATAAGTATTTATTCGAAACATCGCGGCTGAAAAATTTTAAAACCAGCGTGTTTTGAAATGTGAAAAACTGACTGTTTGTATCAAAATGTACATTTGAAAAGGTCAAATATATACATCACAGTACTTCCCAAAGCAGTGTTTGTAAAAAAAATTGAACATTGAAAAGATTAATTGCCATATACGTTTTAATTTCTTGTTTTGCTAGTCATCCGTGCATTTGTTATTGATTGCATAACAAAAGACGTTCCGGTGTGCCGGGACAAAATTCTTCCATATAAACACGTGAAATTTATCTCGCCCAAACGGGCCAGCCCGGTTCACCGGGCTCAAATAAACAGGTCCTAAAGCAAAATTTTTGTGTTGATTGTATTGAAATTTCCAAATTAGGCAGTGGAAATACCGAGCTGCTACATCTGCACAAACATTTCAATTGAACACTTCAGTCTCTGTACCTCTAGTCTAGAGAGGTTGAAAAACTTTCCATCTGAACTAGCTCCAAAGAAAGGCAGTTCTTCGCTGCTATTATTTTTTGGTCATCTTTAAAAATCAGATGTTGTAATTGTTGTTGACATTTTGACTTACCAAGTCAAAGTTGGCAAACCAAAGTCTTCCATTTGCAAATTAGATGGTACAAGGTATAATTACCTTTATATGTGGCAAGACCAACAGATTGGGAATCTCTGTTTAAACTGGGTTGATCAAGAGTTTTAGCTTCATCAAAGTGTTGAATATCATCATTGTTTTCTTTTTTAGTTGTATATACTACTGTTCCTTGGCTTTCTGATGGAGTTAGATTGCTGCTTTTTCCGTACTTGTCTGAGCTCATAGGATCTCTGTAAACCACAGCTTCAACTGTGCCTTCGTCCAATGTAGCGACTTGGATGACTGAGGGGCTCGACAGAGTCGCCGTGTCAGATTGCATGCAGCTTTCAAATGGCCTACGAGAGAAACTATCTTCACCTCTACTGCAAACTATAACTTCATAATGGCACTTGTGGATCTCTGGCACTTCTTTTTTTTCTGCATTGCAAATACTACCCGTGGTAGGTTCGCGGACTCTAAACCTGTAACTTAATTCTTCGCTATCTCGATTGAGAACCATTTCTTGCTGAGCAAGTTTTTCTTTCTTCCTTTCACTAACAAGATGTAAATCCGCAGAAAGGTCTCCCATGCCAATCATTGGTTCTATGTCCTTAATGGTACCTGCAGAACTTGAAACAATATAGTCCCTAAGCTCTGCAACAAAAAGCAAACTTTTTTGTATAAATATTTGGTAATAAGAAAACATGAACATTTGGTAGTATCTACAATATTATAAACATTTGGTAATATTTGCAGTATCTATAACATTTTTGTTGTATATACATTTGATAATGAATATATAACTCAGATGATCATTCTAAAGATACAGTATAAGTATGTTCTCATCTCTTTTATCATAAAAATTGAGAAAAAGATTTTAAAAATTTGTTTTTCCGCAAGTTTTCAGCAGTGCGTACTGCTGCCTTTCTCTTAAAGTAGCTTAAAATGGTTCAACGAATAAAATGATAGTAACACTCTAGGGAACGTGTACATCAAAGTACTGAAACAATAAAAGCGGTCATCCTAGCTAGCGACGTAAAAAAACATAGAGCACAATGATAATTAAAAGTGTCGTTTCGCTGATGTTCTTTAAAGCAAATATGCTTTGGTAAATTTATTCCAAGCGTTCATTTTCTGTGTTCCTTCCGGTGGTAGAATTAAAAGACTCTAAAAACAATCTTCTGGTGAAATTTTCAATGGTTCATCTAAAATTTCCGCTATATAGCGTGGGTGTAGATCGTGCGTTTTGTCAACGCTTGGTGTCCTTGATGGCCGTTTGAGCGCGGAACGGCAACAGCCACAGTAAACCGGAAATAAAGATGAACAGGAAAGCCACAAACAAAAATAAGTGTTTTTCGTTTTACTCACAACATCCTGCTAAGTGTGAGTAATCCGTGGTAACCACTCCGATGAGACGCGCGGTTGAAGTACTTTCTTCAAGGGAATACTTAAACATTGGTCTCTCCAAAAACTCTTAAGAATTGTCCTTATTTTCTACCCTCGCCCATCATTTCAAAAAGAAATCACTGTTACTTAGAAGAGTATCTTTCAACTAGCTAATTGTTTTGCAAGAACTAGGTATAAAAATATTTAAAGTTAAAACATAACCCTGACTAAAAAACTTTGAGCAAGATCAAGTTCGTAAAGCAAAAGGGGATTTATAAAACACAAAAGCAGTTTTCATAATAATAAGTTCAAGAAAAGGCCAAAGGCCCGACAAGACTCGATGAAGTGGAAGTATTTTAGCTTCTTTAGTTGTATTACAAATATCAGCATCAACAATTCCACTCTACCTTGGATCTCAGGTGGAGCTAAATTGCTTCTTTTCTCTATTTCGCCTGAGTGCATAGACTCTGTGCAGTCACCAGCTTCAACCGACTCAGCCATGCCATGGTCCAGTGCAGCACCTTGGGTAAATGAAGCGTTTGCCGTCCCAGATCGCACGCAGCTTTCAACTGGCTTACAAGAGAAGTTCTCTCCGCCTTTACTGCCAACTAGAATTCCATACTCGCTCTTGGGGACTTGTTGCTTTTCTTGTTCTTCTTTGCTCATTTCTTGCTGAGTAGGTTTTCCTTTCTCCCTTTCACTTATAAGATGTAAATCCGCAGAAAGATCTCCCTTGTCAATCAGTACTTCTACATCCTTAACGGTATCTTTACCAACTGGAGTAGGCTCACCAAGCTCTGGAAGAAAAAAGCAACTCTTTATTGCATATATCAGATATGAAAATATGTTGCTTATTGTTATTTAACACACTTTCAATCTTCATTTGTATTGTTTTGCACGTCATTAAGCTCCAGTATTAGCGCCAGGGTTGAAGTGCTTTCTTCAATGTTATACTATAAGTCCCTCTAAAAACTTTTAAGAATTGTCCTTATTTTCTACCCTCGTCCATTATTCCAAAAAGAAATCACTGTTAGAAGAAGATCATTCAACTCATAAATTGTTTCGCAAGAACTAGGTATAATAATATTTAAAGTTAAAACATGATCCTGACTAAAAAAACTTTGAGCAAGATAAAGTTCGTAAAACTAAAGGGGATTCATAAAATATAAAAGCAGTTTTCTTAATAACAAGTTGAAGCAAAGTCCAAAGGACCAAGACTCGCTAAAGTCGCAGTGTTTTATCTTCTTTAATTGTATTACAAATAACAGCATAAACAATGACAACTCCACCTTGGGTCTCTGGTGGAGCTGGATAACTTCTTTTCTCTGGTTCTCCTGAGCTCATAGACTCTGTGCAGTAACCAGCTTCAACCGACTCAACCATGCCTTGGTCAAGTGCAGCACCTTGGGTGAATGAACCGTTTGCCGTCTCAGATCGCACGCAGCTTTCAACTAGATTACAAGAGAAACTCTTTCCGCCTTTACTATCAACTAGAGTTCCACACTCGCTCTTGGGGACTTGTTGCTTTTCTTGTTCTTCTTTGCTCATTTCTTGCTGAGTAGGTTTTCCTTTCTCCCTTTCACTTATAAGATGTAAATCCGCAGAAAGATCTCCCTTGTCAATCAGTACTTCTACATCCTTAACGCTATCTTAAAAAACTGAAATAAGCTCACCAAGCTCTGGAAGAAAAAGGCAACTCTTTATTGCATATATCTGATATGAAATATGTTGCTTATTGTTGTTCTATAAACTATCAATCTTCATTTGTATTGTTTTGCACGTCTTCCAGCTCTAGTATTAGCGCCAGGGTTGAAGTGCTTTCTTCAACGTTATATTATAAGTCTCTCTAAAAATTTTAAGAGTTGTCCTTCTTTCTACCCTTGCCCATTTTTCCAAAAAGAAATCATTGTTACTTAGAAGAATATCTTTAAAATAATAAATTGTTTTGCAAGAACTAGGTACAAGAATAATGAAAGTTAAACAAATTTCTGACTTAAAAACCTCGAGCAAGATCAAGTGAGTAAAACGAAAGGGGATTTATGAAACATAAAAGCAGTTTTCTAAATAATAAGTTCAAGCAAAGTCCAAAGGCCCGACAAGACTCGCTAAAGTGGAAGAATTTTAGCTTCTTTAGTTGTTTTACAAATTTCAGCATCAACAATGACATCTCTACCTTGGATCTCAGGTGGAGCTAAAATGCTTCTTTTCTCTGTTTCACCTGAGCTCATAGACTCTGTGCAGTCACCAGCTTCAACCGACTCAGCCATGCCTTGGTCCAGTGCAGCACCTTGGGTAAATGAAGCGTTTGCCGTCCCAGATCGCACGCAGCTTTCAACTGGCTTACAAGAGAAGTTCTCTCCGCCTTTACTGCCAACTAGAATTCCATACTCGCTCTTGGGGACTTGTTGCTTTTCTTGTTCTTCTTTGCTCATTTCTTGCTGAGTAGGTTTTCCTTTCTCCCTTTCACTTATAAGATGTAAATCCGCAGAAAGATCTCCCTTGTCAATCAGTACTTCTACATCCTTAACGGTATATTTAACAACTGGAGTAGGCTCACTAAGCTCTGGAAGAAAAAAGCAACTCTTTATTGCATATATCAGATATGAAATATGTTGCTTATTGTTATTCAACACACTGTCAATCTTCATTTGTATTGTTTTGCACGTCATTAAGCTCTAGTATTAGCGCCAGGGTTGAAGTGCTTTCTTCAATGGTATATCATTAGTCTCTGCAAAAACTCTTAAAAAGTTTTTTTTCTTATTTTCTCCCCCGAGGCTTTGATACTTTTTACCAGTACTGATACAGTAAATGGATAAATGATGAACCAAAGTCTTTTATTTAGAAAATAGATGATTACAAACCTGGAATAATTGGCTCTGGAGGACTACATTCGTGTGTAGCAAGACTAACACATTGATAATCTCTGTTTTTGTTTGAACTGGATGGATCTAGGGTTTCTGCTTTTACGTTGTGTTGAATACGATCAACGATTACGTGTTTAGTTGTATGACAAATATCAGCTTTAGCAACTAACACGGTCCCCCCTCGGCTTTCTGATGAGGATAGATTGCTTCTTTCTCCGTATTCGTCCTCTCTGCAGTCCCCCGCTTCAACCGTTCCTTCGTCAAGTGCAGCACCTTGGATGACTGTAGAGCTCAACAGACTTGCTGTCCCGGGTTGCACACAGCTTTCGACTTGCCTACAAGAGGAACTCATTCGATCACACTCGCTCTTGCGGATCTGACCCTCTTCTTGTTCTTCATTGCTCTCTCGATTGAGATCTATTTCTTGCTGGGTAGGTTTTTCCTTCTTCCTTTCATTAATAAGATGTAAAGCTGCTGAAAGATCTCCCTTGTCAATCAGTAGTTCTACGTCCTTGACGGTATCTTCAATGCTTGAAATAGGCTCACCAAGCTCTGGAAGAAAAAGGCAACCCTTTATTGTATATATTTGGTATGAAACATGTTATTCATTGTTACTCTATTCACTATCAATCTGCATTTGCATTGTTTCATCGCCTTTTAAAAGCTTTGGTGTCATGTGCTTGCCTCGACGAAACCTTTGTTTTCTTATTATCTTCCGTTACAAATCACTGTTACTTAGTCAAGTACTGTTAAGAAACAGTTCTTGTTATGGCAAGATTTTGCTATAGGTAGAAGAAATTTCTGTAACTTGGCATATTCTGTGCAAGAACTAATTTTTAGAATATTGAAAATGATATTAAAATCGTCAAACAAAACACAAAAACAGTCTTGCAATGTTAGCCTTTACATTATGCTTGTTTTTTTCTAAATGTTTTCTAATTGGCTGATTAATCAAAACTTTGAGCAAGATCAAAGGCTAAATGTCAGCAGGCGATTAAGTAGCGATTTGAATTTCTCACGAGCGATAACCAAACATCAAGTGGTTTCTCGAAATCTTGCAGGTCGAGCACGTAGACAGCGAAGGGATACGGAGTCTGATTAATCAAAATTTTGAGCAAGATCAAGTTTGTACTGTAGGAACAAAAAAACGTAGTTAATGTCATTTTTGTAAAACGTTTTAGTAGCAAGTTTTGGTACTGGACCTAAACTCGTGAAAACGGAAATAAATAGTTTCATGTCTTACTTTACTTTCAACAGCTTTTTTAGGATAACAGTATGTCTTAACCATGGAAGGAATCGCTGAAGTTTTAGAAAAAACATTGAATAGGAATATTATAAGAATTAAAAACCAAAACTTTCTGTTAAGAAAAAAAACGAATAACCAGTTTTACCTGATATGATGAGATTTCGTCGACTCCTTAAGTACTCCGCATGATCAACTTCGGTACAGAGCGCAACATTTTGCAATCCATATTTATCTAACAGCTCTTGTGTGACTAGGCACTTTTCTGCAATTTCATTCACTTGTCCATTTGTGTATTCGTTCCAAAATCGTTGAAGAATTTCAACTGATCCACATTTAACTATGAAAATTAGACTACCACAAAATTTGTTTACAACCCAGACACCGAGCCCTTTCAGCCAGCCACAAAAGCTTGATTCTGGATCTTCTATTTCTCTTTCGCCAATTTCTTCCATTATTTCTCCGGGTTCGCGGAATACAGGGGATGCAATACCTGTACTTCGCTTCCCTCTATACTCGAGTAGGATGCAAAAAATGCGCAAACGCAAAGTTAGCTGTATTTCCGAGTCTGTTGGAAAAAAGAGGCTTTCGTCACATAAAGCACAATTGATAGTAACGACGCGCGAACCTCCAAAGAAGGATAGATTAATTGATTTTTACTATCAATGTTAGTACATAATTTCTTGTAACCAATAAATTTGCCTGTTAAAATACTGAACGTGATTGTTTTCAAAAGAAGTATGTAGTTTCTATCTTATTGTTTATGATGACATTCAGCTCAGTAAATTGCTAAAAATTTTTATAGCGTGTAAACAAATATAAAGTTAGGTACGTCGTGGTTATAATAGTCACCCTGCTTCATTAGAAAACTTTGGCTAATTCAAGACCCCCTGGACGGGTGAAGGAGAGAAGGCCGGTAAAGGAGGCCCCTCAGAGGACTCTTTAAGAGAAGTTAATTTTGGTTAGTTCCAAGTTTTTCTAAGCTAACAAAGTTTCCTATTGGCTGTTCGAGTAATCATGAATTGATATTTTGGATTATTTAGCGAGAGAAAAAAGTGAGTGGTGACTTAAATCTTCTATTAGAAAACATATTGTTAAGAACCATTCTTATCATAATGGGCTCTCGTTAATTTACGAAATATTTTATCTATGAGTGTTTTTCTTAGTAATTATGAATATATTTTAGGATAGAAGTCGGAACTAAAACAAATTACGAAGAGTGGTACTTTGCATGTGACTGTATAATTTATGGCCATGTTCTAGTGGGAACAACCATTCTTAGTTCTTAGTCCAACTCTGTTAATGGTTAAAAGCGTTGAAAACGTTCAAACTGAAAAAGGATGGAGTTGTTGTCTATTGGAACTTTCAACCAAAACAATCAAAACCGGTTTAGGTTGAACAGGTTGGTTCCAATAGAACACGAACTGTATATAAGTTTTAAAATGATGCCATACTCTTGTGTATTTTATAAACAAAAGGTTTTAATTACACTTATCTGAAGCACTTGTAAATACGGAATCTAAATTCCAATCCTCTCAGTAAAAACATGATCAAAACTGGGTAATGGACACGTTGACGGGCGACACAAAGGCATGCTAAGGGGTAGGGGGGTGGGGTGGAGGAACACTTGAATCTATAATCAAGCTAATCATTAACTACTAAAACATCCTCTTTGGTCAATGTATTTCCCCAGAATGTTCGAAGACTGCGCCAGGAAATGTGATCTTCCGGAAAAAACGACAAAAGAGTTGCCATGTGTCAATGTTTGCGTAAATAAAAACAAAACACACCTGTAAAGCTTTTCATTTGCACTTTATAAGTTTCCAAAAGTCTCATAATGTCTTTCTGTCCTTCCTTCACTTCATCCTGACCTCTTTTCAATATCTCTATCCAAAGGCAAAAACGCTTCAGGGTGTCTGCAATCCTAGCAACCTCTTTCTCGTCGATAGTTTTCCATTTCGTTAAATTTGCTTTCAACCCAGCAACATCCTCCGCTACCTTGTCAACAGCAGTCAAGTTGATAGATTTTACTTCAAAAATAAAAAAAAGGAAAAAGGAAATGAAAATTAACAAAGCATGGATTTGAAGAAGTTAAATTTTACTTCCGTGCAGACTGACAAGACCAAGTTACGTGCTTATATACATTTTAAGCAAAAAGCAAAATTTAACGCAATTCAGATATCGAATGGTTATTTAACAATTATCCCTCGAACCCGAATGGGCAAGTAGCCAATAGCCCATGAGGCCGTAGGCCGAATGGGCTATTTGGCTACTAGCCCATGAGGACGAGAGGGATAATTGTTTTAGTAAAATAATACTAGTTGGTCAAAAATCAGAAGTAAGAAATCTTTTTTTAAAGCTCTAAAATTAATTTTTTAATGGTTACGACAAATGTGATCACGCGCAATTGCTACTCGTAGGCTATCACTAATAGCCTATGAGTAGCGTAGCCAATCAGAATGCAGCATTCA
>JAOBAT010132252.1:0-12301 GCA_026413305.1 Hydrozoanthus tunicans | reverse complement strand
ACCGCATAATAAAGAAACAATTTAAAAATACGCTGAAATCCACTTCGACGTTTAATGAATGAAATGCTTGTTCGTCGTTATGTTCCACAACTTCAACATCATCTATTTCACGGCTTGATAGGGACTTTAACAAACAAATTATAAATGCATTGAAATCCATTTCAAAATTTAATGAATGTTTTGCTTAACCGTAGTTTTGTTCCACGACTTCCGCATAATCTATTTCCTGGCATAGATCCCTTTTCTAACGTTTATACCTAGTTTTACCTGCTACCTATGGTGTCGATGCAAAGGTACACTTTGTTTTGTTCCTAAAAATTTCAATGAGAATCCTGAAATTCGCTAAAGTTACTTGTCGCTACTAGGCCTTATCATGATAGCGTTTTCCTGCACTGAAACGGGGCAGAAACGGACTGGCGTACAAAATCGCCCATATCTAGCATGTCAGGTACGAGCGATTATAGGCGCCACGTTTCGCAGGCGATCAAATTCACTGCGATCGATGTATAAAATCGCCTAGTGTGTCCCCGGTACTCCGGGGTCAAAAAGGTAGGAAAGACTGTCCAAAAAAAGTCGTCAAAACACCCTAAAAACTACCAAGGGATAAAAATGTTCTACCCTAAAAAAATACCTATCTGTTTTAATTTTACCCTAAAAAAACACCAATTGAAAGCTGAGAGCTAGCGGGTCGGCGCTAAGTCCCCTCACGTTGTCCTGAACGTGTGATGCAGTGAATAAAGGCACGCGCGTAGTAGAACGTTCGTCAAAGGACGTCTTAAAACTTGTTATCAGTACGCACGGTTTGCTAAAACACGGGACTGCAAGCAGTCCAATAGCTTGGCGTTTTTAAGTCCTAAAAAATACCAGGCTCTTGGTTTAACACCAGGTTTCTTTTTACAACCCCTAAAAAAATACCGGACTGGCAATTTCAATCTAAAAAAATACGAGGGTCATACCTACCATTCCAATATAGGAAGTACTCCCCCCGCCCCCCTCCCCGGCTCGAATCCTATCGCACAGGCAAGACAACGGGAAATAAACATAGCAAATCATTTTGAATCACCGTACTATTCCATTTGGGATTTGTTTTTATCTTAACAAGTCTGTTACATCAGTCTTTAACGTACAATCTTAAACCACGTACCTGGTCTCCGAAGCCGTTCCAGGTGGACAGGAAGGGCTGGGGATAAGTTGCCCAGATCCCCGCCGTTCCATTGGGACCCAAAATATGCCGTGTTCCACCATCAAACGCATTCAGTGCGTCTGTAACAAATAGCAGCCGAGATGGATCAGTTCCTATTTAACAGTCGTCTCTATAGACGGATTGCACCGTATCTCGTCTCATGCAGCTTAGTTATCACATCTTTTCTGATTCAGTGTCAATGTTTAATGAAGTTTTGTTTCAAGCAATTTTTCTATCATTTTAACTCATCTCTTCTCTGACTATCTCTTTCTATACTTCTTTGACTCTACCTAGTTCGAACTGCCAGTTGATACACAGCAGTTGTATCATGGTTTCTCGTTGAATACCATGGAATCAATACGCCATGCGCGCGTGCATAATTTGTGTGTTACTTTACTTCTCGTACATGAACAAATACAAGTGATAAACCACGAGAACTCATTGAAAAAGGATTTCATAACTAGTTCATTCCATGCCGAAGGGACAATCACTAAACCCAAATAATTAATCAAGTAATTATTATTGGTTCATCGTTTATACTCACATAGGAGGTTTGTTGGCCGCATGTATATATATGCTTTAATGTGACAGCGTGGTGCTGTTAGTGAGTTCAACCGCGACAGTTATTGACTGTGTAACCGCGCGATAAGGTTCCAGTCTGAACCCAAAAAATCGAATCTTGCTCACCATAGAGTCTCCAGTAACTCAGTGGTTAGAGCATCCGACTA
Source organism: Hydrozoanthus tunicans (assembly GCA_026413305.1). NCBI lineage: Eukaryota > Metazoa > Cnidaria > Anthozoa > Zoantharia > Hydrozoanthidae > Hydrozoanthus > Hydrozoanthus tunicans. The sequence continues at coordinate 10,390 of JAOBAT010132252.1, read as the reverse complement.
GAGTACGGAGGGTCGTGGGTTCAAATCCCATCTGGGGCTCGGATTTTTTCCAAGTTTCCAAGTTTATCACATAATTATTATTGGTTCATCGTTTATAAGCAAATAATAAAGGAGTTAAAATATGAGGACGATAGCGCCGACGATGATGGAATGCACCGTGCTTGTCACCTGTACACAGTCGTCTTGAAAGTAGGGAATTATGTTAGCATCAACATGTGCGAGTACGAGAACGAATTCAAGCCGCTTTCGCGCTCGTCCTCGAAGTCGTTAGCGGACAAACCGAGTTCCGGTTCTGATCATAGAAAATATTAAATGCCAAGCTTGTTTGAACGCGACTTTCAGGACGTCAACAAAAACGCTAGCTTTATGTATTTTAGGTTTTTCATTAGAAATACCCGTTAATATTCAGTATCATCATCTTTCATCTATTAATTCCTTTGAAAAAAGTTAAAAAATTTTTTTCTTTCCTCGTAATCTTAGTTTGCAACTCATGTGGTATGCTAGTCTGTCTACTATTCTCTCGTTATTGTAAATAGTATAGTAACTTAGTAGTAATTGTATGTTACACTACCCTTTACTCTTATTTTTGCACGTATATCTGGGTGAAAGAGCGTTCTGTTTACCTTCACAGGTTGTAGCTCTTACTCTCTCCAATTATATTTATTCTTTGTATATTTGTAAAACAATTAATTGGTTGATACATGGTAAATAAATAAACTTTGTAAATTTGGTAAACTTTTTTTCTGACTTCAAAATTTACTCAACATGCATGTCACATAACATGATAGAGGCAGTCTAAACGAAACTGCGTTAAACGATTGTGATTTCCTTTTAAAACTCGCTTTCCCCAGCACAACTTAATTAAATTCCTAATTAAGGGAAAGTGGCCGAAAGGTTAGCGTGTTCGACTCGTAATTTTTGGGTCGCCAGTTCGAGCCTCGGTAAGCCGGACTACTGTGTTGTTTCTTGCCTCTACTTTCAACACGCTTTACCCGACTTATTTCCAGTCTACTTAGCTGTATAAATGAGTACCACTTCTGCTGGGAGCTAACTGTACCTGCGATAGATTAGTGTCCTGTCCAGGCTCTCATCCGCTTAGCACTACAGAAACCGGAGACAAGTGCCGGCCCGATGAGCCTATTAATTGACTCAGAGAGAATATTAAAGCGTAAAAACACCAGAATACCGTTGAATACCGCCGAATAAGCAGCGGCTTAAGGCGTCTGGGTATTACACAGTACGGTGAAATAAAGTGGCTCACGAAAGCTTGCCAAATTTGTTCAACTTTCTTTCCTTAATCTTCGCTTAGTATAATAAACCTTCATAACTGAAAGATACGTTAAGGTATGTTAAATGTTTTTACTCAACTACTTTTACTATCAAACGAATTAAACTACTTTACACATCTTAGTTACCGTAATATACTCCATAGCAACAGGCCGAAGCGAGAATTGCCCCGAGCATTTGAGCAAACCAGTATACGGGAACTTTGATCCAGGGTAAACGCTTTATCACAGCGAAAGCCAGAGTGACGGCTGGGTTCATATGAGCTCCTGTTCACAGAAAAGAAATACATGTGAGACGTCAAAAAAGGCTCGTTGATAAGTGTGCGTTACTTCCGCTACAACAACCGGTCAAACTTCTTCCCGTGCCCTCTCCCCCCGAAGAGAGAGAGAGAGATCCTGGAACTCGGGTTGCAAACCGGGTTTATTTCCTGGGGTTGAACATAGGCTTATACTTGTCAACCTTAACCTGACTGCGAGAGATTTCCCTGGGCACTCCATTTTCGAGTTCCCCCCTCAGTAAAATTGGCCCCCTATAAGTCATTCCAGTTGTATAACAAATGAAGATCTGTCTATGGGTAATCTGTAGTTTTACCAATATTATCAAAAAAACCTTGCGAATAAAACATATGTATTATGACTCTCTAAAATAGCGCGATGTTTTTGCAAGAAGTAAAATGGTATTTTGTGACGATTCTCCATTTCGTGCAATGCTATTGAGACAGCCAGTAAAAATGGCGCTGAGCCCTCACGAGTCAAAGGAATTTATATAAGCCTGCATGTACTTGATCCTAGCTAGAAATATTTGAGCCTGGGTGTCAGCAGTTTTTGCCTTGTGGAGCCACGTCAGCACGGCATAGCTAATGAAACAATCCACTCTAAAACAAAATTATTTTTAAAAAGAACTTTGAAAAGTGATCATGTCTTAATGACAATTGACCGCTGACCTGACACACCGCCTCCCCAGTAACAGCCAAGCGTGACTCCAATCCCCCAACTGAAATTCACAGAAAAGAAGTTTCCAAACTTCCAGTCACTTAATACCATCTGTGCAACGGAACCAATTCCAAATATCTGTTGAAATTTAAATTCCAGACTATTAAAACAACCCGTGTGTATAGTTCTGCATTTTAAAAGACTTATTATCTTGCGAGTTTTGGCGCCGGTTCATAACTTATTATATCAATTTTCCCTTGTTTTTTTATAAGTTACAAAAATTGTAACTGTAACTTTTTCCTATTATCTCAATATTGATTGTTCCCAAATATATTTCTCGGACGTGGTATAAAAATGAGACAAAACAGTAATAATTTATTTTTGAAAAGTGGTAACAACGAACCAATTTAATTTTTTACAAGGCTTTGCACTGAGTCGAAACACCTTTTTATGAACAATATTGATATTTTTGCTCTATGATCACTAGAGAGGTGGTTTATTTGCCTCAACTGTTACGTGTGTTTTGTATAAATAAATACATTTTTTTCTTTGTTAAAATTCGGCCAAAGAGTCGAGCGATAGACACGAACTTTACTTTGTTAATTTACGGCAAAAAAATGGAACCAACAAGATTAAAATGCATGGAGACTTTACAAAAACAATATTAATAACTCACTGTTCTCTTTTTACCGGCTCTATCTACTTGTTATGTGTATCATATGCCTTTGCTAACAAGAACAAGTAAATTTATCTGAGCCTCTCTGTTCTTAAAAAGTTGCTCTTAACTGAAGGGGAAAAAATACAACAAATGCATGAATTACACATGAACTTTTGAGGCTAAAATCCCCAAAACATTTGAGAACGTTCAGCTTCGGGCCAAAAAAAAAACCAAGTTCATAAAAAAAGAATATATAAATTTCAACAGGTGTCACAGTTTGGCATGCTAAGAGGGGCCCCACAAAGAGGTTTTGGCGACAGGCGACACGGTCTTAGGGAAGAAGTCAAAACAATGGTACTTTTAAGGAACCCAATTTTGTCGGGGGAGGTGGTGGGTGGCGGCACATACCCCCTACCCCATCCCTCCCCACATTTTCAGAGTTCAGTTTCTCAAAGCCTGATTTAGGGATATCGGTTTTTATTGTATTATGGACTCCTATCTCCACAAAGAAGGCGTTGGTGCAAACACTTTATTAATATCTGTTTTATTGAACATGATATTTTCTCCTGAAACTCAGCATTTTTGAAAAAAGGTGGTGGTTGGCGGCACATAATACTACACCCCCTAAATTGGGTTCCTAGGAAGTACCATTGTTTTGACCTTTTCCCTTAACTTGAGGCGACAGACAATTGTTAATGCGCCGACAAGCGACGACAGAAATTATCGGGAAAAGCGCGACAATTTGCGAAAGCGCGCGACAAGGCGGGCATCAGAGATCAACTATGTATTAAAACATTCAGGAATACATGTAATCAGTTTCTCACGATATTTTAATTTTGTTCGAGCTTAAAATTTTTAGAACACGCTAGCTAATGAGACAGACACGTTTACTTGATTGCTTTTGACAAAGAAGTTAGTTAATTTGTAAAAAAAACTAGCAAAGCAAACATTTCCTTGATTAAAAATTGAAAATTATGACAGCAACATTTTGTTCAGACGAAAATGCATCAGCTAGGTTTTACACTAAAAAAGATGCGACAAAAAGACCCTGAGCACCCATTTGTAGGCCCAACTAAGCTTGTCTGGTTTGAAATTGGATAAGCGATCTAGTTGATAAACGCCTACATCCGGATGAAAGTATGGGTCACAGGAACTCGAGGTTGCCCTAAATATTCGACCAATTCATTTTCTTTAATATTCGGGTCAAGCTTACATTCCGCTTTGATAGCAAACATGGCCATGCGAAGAAGATTTTAAACGAATTTAAAATATTTTTTAAATATTATATCACGAGAATTTTTCTGTACAGTCTTTTGAATCACGTTTTAGTACAGATTGATCCGCTAAGTTAAGACCTCAGACTTATGGAGTTGATTACCAGCGACTGGGAAAATATTCTTTAGTTCAAAAAAAATATTTATACACGTAAACAACTCACGCGACTTCGGACTCGTAGTTAATTGGCGCATAATATCCTTCGGAAAAAATTATTTTAGTTCAAGACGAAAGTGACCTTGACTTGCGATTAAACAAAGGGTAAACTGTTTTGATGGTTTTTAAGACACTCTGAACATGATACCTAGGTTTAAATAATCTAAATCCAACAAAACAAAGACATAAAAGATTTTGTTATATAAAATTGTTGTTTTTTTTATAAGAACAACTTTATAAGAACAACGAGGCTCAGATTGGCTAAAATTTAAGAACAATTTAAGAACAAGATGAGGCTCGGACTCGATATCTCATTTTTTCAATGAATAAGAAATGCTTCGCAATTCATAATCCAGGAAATAGTCTTAAGAAAATGATTCGGCGAATTGATAAACTTGTTTATTGCAATACCCGGCTTTTAATGCTTAGCTATTCTTCGAATTAAACACACATATATAGAAATAAGAACAATTTATGAACAATTTGAGGCTCAAATCGCCAAAAAATTGAGATTAAAAAGCCTCAGCCAAATTTACTGGTTCTTATGAAAAACAAAAGCGTGTCATCCACATTTCAATTACAAACAAACACAAGCATAGGATTCATACGCGCTAACTCGACATACTTAATTTTTTTAAAAGCGTCTTTTACATAAACTACAACAGCAACAAACATGTCACCTATATATTAGCAAGAAAGTATCTTCTTTTTTTTTTCTCCTCTCTTTTATTGCTTTCATCTTTCCCGAAACTTCAAGCACAAAAACAACTGCCAAAACGATAAAGTTATTCACATGAAAATACTGTTTCACTTACCATAAGAATGAATATCGCGATAAACTCGGAGAGGGCTTCTTTTGCTAAGGGGGACAAGCGTTGAGCAGCCATAGTGCAAAATCTTTCTCTCGTTTTCGGTGTTGGCTGGCAGCTTTCCAGAGTTAGTCTGATAAAGAGGACAATGAACTAACCATAATGAAACATGACACTTCCAAATAGACGTTTAAGCAGATTAAACAATCAATCTTTTAATTTAGACATAAAGAGCCAAGGTTGATAGCTCTATCAACGGTGAGGAATGGTTTGGTGAAATTAAAGCGAGCTAGAAGTTAGATTTTTGAAAAAGGTATTCCCTCTTTAGTTATACGCGCCCAGCTTCAAGTCATAAATGGTATCACCATGGCAACAGGTTCTATTGTATTAAGTTGAAGATAATTTTTGCGGTTTTAAAATATCAATAGAACAATATCATGGCAGCGACTGATATTTGCGCTGATTGTCACTGTATGAACTCGTTTTTGACAAGTTTTTTATTTCAAGCCCGCCTACTGACTTCCCCTTGAATTATCGGCTACTGATAGCGTCCGTTTTCAGGTACTTCAATTTCACAAACCCTTACTGAGGTCATGATCATCAAGAACCCGACTCAGGGCCAAAACACACCCCTCCCCGTCCCCTTCCATCCCACCCCGCGCCGGCCCCCTCCCCCTGGGGGAGGGGGTACTCCCTATATCAGGATGGTAAGTATGACCGTCGTACTTTTTAGGGGTAAAAATTGCCAGTATGTGTTTTTTAGGGGTTGTCAAAATAAATCCTGTGTTAAACCAATAACCTGGTATATTTTAGGGTTTAAAAACGTGAAGCTCTTAGACTGCTTGCAGTCCCGTGTTTTAGCAAACGTGCGTACTGAACAAGAGGTTAAATGAAAAATCTGCCTTCGGCGTTTTTTTCTTTTTTTTGCGTATTTAACTTTTACTCCATTTCACGTTCGGCGCAACAAGAAGGGACTTTATAACGCCGACCCGCTAGCTACTAACGGAAATTTTACAGATTTCAATTGGTATTTTTTAGGGTAGTTTTAAAACCGAAACTTATTTTTTAGGGTAGAAATTTTTATCCTTTTGTATTTTTAGGGTATTTTGGGAACCTTTCCGACGGTCATCCCAGACATCCCTATCCTTTTGACCCCAAGTAGCACCCCCCCCGGCTCCCTCCTCCACCAAAAAAAAATTTAAAGTTGAAAATTTAGTTTGAAGAAAGAAATTTAAGTGTCTGGTTAAAAGTGTAATGATTTGGTATAACAGTTAAAACCTAATGGACAATACTGAAAGGCATGAAACAATAGCTCATAGCAGAGGTGATAAAAACTAATAAAAAAATTATTAACTTTTAAATATTAACTATCATCTGATACTGTTCATAGCATCAACAAGCAATTGGTTATCAATTCTTATCAACATTGTTTATTCGGTAAAAGATTAAACGTGTTGCTATTTATATAAGCGTCGGTGATTTTGCCGAGCAAAATATTAAGGCCTGCCTGACTTTGTTTGTAGAGTGAAAACTATTTATTTGATTTTCGTTGCAATTAGTTGTGTGAAAAAAGAAACAGAGGCTGATTTTCCTGTTTGTTTGTTAAGCAACTTTTCCTCCAGATTGAAAAACTGAACTTTCACAACTTGATTTTGTTATGACCTATTCGTACGTAAGTGTCAATAAATTTGAGAGCGAATCAGTGGCTATCTATCGTTTTTTCTGAACTGATAAAACAACACGGGTTTGCAAGCTGAACTTTATACTTCCTGTCTTTTCTATCTTTTAATTATAGCCTATCGAGTAACCGCATTCAAAATTAAAAGTGTCACTTTTTGGTTTTTTGTTTTTATATAGCACTATCAAAGATGTGTTTATTCTGCCTATACTGAGTGTGCACTCAACCTTTATGGAATTTCGCATATATCTGTTAACCTTTAAGATTTCCGAGTGGAAACGTTTTACACAAATTATCACAAAACTCAATTTCATTGTTTTCTAAGGCCTCATAAAACCAGGAATCTATCAAGAATGTTTTTAACAGCTGTTTCGCTGAAGACTCTTTGATCAAAACGATCAATTCTGCTGTGCCGTGTTTGCATTTGTCAACCATTTTATGAGTTGTTTACTAAAAAAAGATAAGATGAGTTTGAACTCTACGTAAAACGAGGTTGTTGAGGTTTCAGGTTTAGTATTCAAGAATTCAAAGCGAAGTAACTTGAGTTGTGTCTGAAGAAGACTTTGTATCCAGACCATACTCTGGGACACACACAATCAAAACAGCCTCCATAGGCAGTTGGTATTGTTAACGCTATAAAGCAAACGAAATACCTTGGTTGTTTTTCTTAACTCCAAGCAGAAAACAGCCCTCTTCAAGGATTTAGCAAAGCACACTTACCAGATTCGATGGAAATTCAGGCAAACGACGATTAAAGGCGAGTATTCTGCGGTCGGACAGTCACTGCTCAGGATCGAGTTCAGTGCAACCGTGTACCAAGCAAACTTATTGACAACTAGATTATCAACATATATGGACAATGTGCGTGAACGTCAAGTTCCTATAACAAAACTTTGACACCTCTATTTGTCTTAACAGAGTGATAACACACCATAGCTGACCAGATAGGGGACCACAAGCTGTTCGCAACTTGATTTTGTTTTTATCTACACGTGACGTAAGTGTCCAATTTGAGAGCGAGTAGTCGCCATTTTTCCTTTTTCTGAATACAAAACTACCACGTTCTTAAATTTTGGCCAATCTGAGCCTCGTTGTTCTCATAAAGTTGTTCTTATAAAAAATAGTGTGTACAATAAAACCAACTATTTCTTTGTTTTACGCCTACGTTTAGAAGGCTCTTTATACGTTCTAAATCTGGTAAAGTTATAGAATATAGGAGAGTGTAAAAGCAGTTCCGATGTTTGAAAATGAAGAGCACAGGTAATTGCTGGGTTGCCTGTGGCAACAAGGTTTTAAACTATATGTACAATCCGGCTTTTTTCGTCTCCAGAGATAAGAATTCTTGCGCAATACCGCTTGTGATTGGCTCAGAAGTGGATATCACCAGACTGAATTGAAGTGAGATTGGGTCATCATGAATGTAGCACTAGGTTTAGCGCGGAGCAGTGCGGCGAAAAAAGTTTTTAAAATTTTTCAATAGTTTGAAATGAACTTGCTGATATTTTGCTCGCAAGGCTCAAACTGGCTACCGTCACAAATACATAAGTAGGGCTAAAGATGTGTATGAGCGATTTCAAAATGCATCAGTCAACGATTCCATGAGACTTCAAATGGACTTGGCAAACGAAATCATATTAAAATGGAGTCTCAAAATGAGTGTTGTTTATCAAAGCTATGGGAATACCACTACAATTTAGACTGAAGCGAAACCGATTAGCAAACAAGAGACTCAATGTTGATCAAAAACTTACAACAACATCTCATTTGAGAGACAAATGAGTGCAATGCTAAACAAATGAACTAACAGTTGCAGCAAAGCAATGAATACAGAGTACAGCTTTTGAGACAACTTGAGCGGAAATTACAAGCAACATGCGCCACTCCAAGTGACTAGAGTGTCTACGATTTTCCTAATTAACGATTTTCCCCATGCCGAGGATTCTTCTCATAAATCTCATTCATCTTAAAAAAAAAAAAAGCATTTAATGAATCTATCGTGAATTTTTGATAACTCTTGTGAAGCTCCTATTATTTCGATTAGCGTCACTTGTGATGAACAAACCAGAATCTTGCACGAGACACGCTTTTCGAAAATACATTATCCCATCGATCCCACTGTTTTACTCCCTGAATAATTTTATCTGTTCTTCTCACCGAGGCCATTTCTTGCTTGATGTATGACGCACATTCAAAAAGAGCTCCTCTCAATGTTTGTGAAATGTTTTCATATGTTGATGAGCAGCATTCCTATAATATACAAGAGCATCAGCTAACAAGAATTTGTATATTAAACACTCGCGACTAAATATTCAATATAGATCAGTTTCTAGATTTGGAGCCAGGTCGCGGAATAATATTTCACAAACTATAACAGCACTTTAAAAATAATTCAAAAGAAAAATTAGGGCTTCCTTGCTACAACATTTATATTCAATGGAAACTATCCAGAGGCCGAAAAGCTAATGGATGCTTTTCCAAATATGTAACTATATCAAAAAAGGTTATGAAACAATACTTCTTTTTTTCTTTGTTTTTTCCCCTTATTTATGTAGTTGATAATCACAAAACTGTAATTCTAATAGATTTTTCTTATTAGTAATTGACATTTCATCTGCCTCAGACTAGCATTGATTGTTTTTTGCAGACTGTAATTGTCCATATATCCTTGTAAAAATTAATTGATTCAATAAAACAAACAAACAAACATTAAGAAAAACATCTTCTGGATTATAAATGGCCATGAGAATGCAGCAAGTTTATAGTAAGGGCTTTGATTTAGTTTTTGCATCAAAGTAAAAATTCCGTCAGCAATTTATTCTTTAAGGAAAGGTTTACATTTTTTTGAAATATCGCTTAGATTCCCCCGGAAAAAAACTTGTTATTTCTCAAATTACAGCGCAAATCAGTCAAGGCAAGGTTGCATTGGCAATAAGAACGGAGGTTAGAAATTATGCTAATCGTCTTTCGAACAACTTGGCCGTAGACAGTTGTTATTTGCTTCGTATAGTACAGGGCAGTGATTTCTACCCACTCCATCATTGAATGCCCAACGAACACTTAAAAGGACTAGTTTACACATTAGTGGCAGATGCAAAAAATTATTGGGGGGGGGGACACAGTGTGGGAGTTGTAACAGTTTGTTTTAAAATCTGAGATTCCTATTCAAAAGTTGCTGTTGTTATCCAGAAAATATTGGGGGAGGGGGGTTGCAGGCCCCCAACCAAATTATTAGGGGGACCAGTGTTCCCCGGCCTCCCGGTTCTGCCACCTTGTTACACTACTCGAAAAGTGTTGAACGGATCGCAAAAAAAGTGGAGCGGAACGGACAAATAAGCCCACTGGCGGTCCCTTTTTGGTAACGGATCTGATAAAATTGGTTCTGTTGCCCGTTATCTTTTTCTCTCGTTGTGCCTTTTACACTCAAAACTCTTTTGATTACCGAACCTCCTTGAGTTTTCTGTTCCGGACCCTCAAAAGAACGCGTGTAAACAGTACCGTACCCTTTCAAGATCATGTTGATTAGGGAAGAAGTCAAAACAATAGTATTTTTAAGGAACCCAATTTTGTCGGGGGAGGTGGTGGGTGGCGGCACATA
>JAOBAT010132241.1:0-12301 GCA_026413305.1 Hydrozoanthus tunicans | reverse complement strand
AAACAGTATTGCCAATATATTTATTAATCCTGTAATAATCACAAGAGCACAATAAAAATTGTTGTTGTTGTTGTTGTTTGTTTCCTGAATTGCTAATCGATTTATAGTAATAAGATGACGTCATCACTATTTGGCAATATATCGAAAAATTGCGAAACAGCTACCAGATTACGTCAAAATGACAACAAAACGTCATTTGCAAAATCACATAACTTTCAGATCCACAGAGTGCGGCAGTACTTGTCTGGTAAGTTTTACTTTTATCTACGGCAATCTAATGATCTATTGCAAGCAGCCGTGTTTATGAAACCACTTTAAAACAACCAAATACAGAAAAAAAGGTAAGACAAAGGTCGAGCGCAACTCAAACCAAAAATAAATTGAGTTAAAATGTGAAAAATTAACATGGGAACAACAAAAAACTTTATTTCATAGGCAGTTTAACTGAGGCATAAACCACCCTTACCACTTCCTTTTAAAGCATCTTCAAATTTTCTGTTTTGTTAAAGTAAATATGCTATTTCTCTACGAAAGGTTAGAAATGAATCCCAATAAAAGCAGCAACACCAGAACCAGCAGAAGATGCGTTTCGGTGAAAGAAAAACCTCCTCCACCCACGGAACCTCCACGCATTGATCCACCTCCGATAACTCGACCCTCGTTTGAAAATGGCTCGTCAGTGTTCTTTCACTTCGATGTGAACGTCTCTTATTGTTTGTATTGGGACGAACAGGAAGAAGTGTGGAGCACTAAAGGTTGTAGGGTAAGAAATGTTCTATACTGTGACTCGTACTAAATATAAACAACGTCTTTCTGCCTCATCGCACTACCTAGTGATGATGTTAAATCAAACCTTTTCAGTAAAATATAAGAGATCTGATGTGCTTTTTATTATATTGATTAAACTTTTATGGTTTGTTTCGGCATTATAATACAATCTATTCTGAGCCGAAGAACAACGCTAAGGCTAAGCGAATTATTGTGTAGCTGCAGGTGTGAACGACTCTTCCCTTTAAAACAAAGCCTATTGTTATAGGCTGTTAAAATAAAGTTATGATTGACAGGCACGGCGCTTTCCAAAGTTGTTATCAAACTTTGACGAAAATCTGAAGATTACTCCTTTCTGAAGAAGGTTACCGCTAGTTAGTTTCAAAATGATTTCTAAAATGATTTCTAAAATAGACCAAGTGAATCTCGTGCACTGATTGGTCGAGAACGCAAAAAGCCGTGCTCTGTAAGAAAGCACACGGCACGCTTTTGAAAGTCTCACACAACACTGAATCAAAATCCACCTCGATATATATTGCTTGCAAATAACCATTTTTATCGTAGAAAACTAATTTCTAATTTCTAATGGCGGAATTTTTGGTTGAGTTGAATATTTTTTGCTCGATTCGCGACAGTTCAAATTCAAATTTCACGTTTTGTGCTCGAAAGATGGCAGATGACGTGTAAAGTACATGTTAGGAGAATTTAGATGTTGATATTTCGTTGCGCGTCTCTTTTCTGTTTCGTAACTTTCAAGTTTTTTTCAATTCTCCCAACATCACCTCCGTCGTGCACAATACATGCTTTTTTATTGCTTATTTTTAACATCTAACTTTGATATTAGGACTTGAGATTTGGTAGCTAGTTCGTTAAACATGTAAATTATTGCGTTCTAGGGCCAAAGTGCTATAATCACAAAACCTGCAAAAAACATAACCTGGATTTTCATATCCAATTCAATCCTAGCTTGTTGATTATAATGAATTGTTATTTTTTTCTTTCTTTTTTGAGCTAGCTTTTGTTCTGCAAAAACATTTATAAGAGAATAAATTACAATAGAGTAGCTTTGTAAACTTAAAGTAATTAAGTGTATATTGAAACAAACTAACCATTTCGTTGCTCTTTACCTAGATTGGTAACAAAACAACAGATTCAGTAATCCATTGCTTGTGCACACATCTTACCTCATTTGGGGGAGATCTATTCCAAGCACCGAGCCAAATCGATCTCGATGCTGTTTTCTCCAAAGGCATTGGTGACAACTTAGGCGTTTTGCTAACAATTATTGCATTCTTTTTGACATATCTGATCTGTCTCGTATTTGCAATAAGAGCTGACAGGCGAAGTCAGGTAAGCGTTAATTCCGGGGCACACTTGAGGTAAAGAGCTTAGCTATTTGCTCGCGAGACTGTTTCCTCAGCTTGTTCCGCACGTGTGCGGGAAAATTCTAGTGAGATTTTTGCCTTGCGAGCTCGAATCTCGCTAAAATTTTGCCCCACACACGTGCGGAACAAGCTGAGCAAACGGCTCAGCCCTTTACCTCAAAGGTCCGTCGGCCTTTACTTGTTTTAAAACTTCCCAGTGAGTAACAAGCAATTAACTTCTTTTTACATAGCTCAAGCTAAATCCTTTCTCGAGCCTAAGTGGTTCATAGGGCCGGCGCTTATCTCCGGTTTCTGTTGTGTTAAGCGGATGAAAGTCTTTAACTCCCCCTGGACAGGACACTAATCTATCGCAGGTTAGCTCCCAGCAGAACTGCTCTTCACGTTTACAGATGAGTTTACTGGAACAAAGTCGGGTAAAGTGTCTTGTTCAAGGACACAACACAGTGGTCTGACCGGGGCTCGAACGCGCGACCCTAGGATTACGAGCCGAACACGCTAACCGCTCGGCCATTGCGCCGCCGACTTACATAACACATGCAAAATATAAACCATTGCAATAAGAAAAATATAATGAGTATTGATCAAAAAATAATACTGAATAACGAAAAAGATTATCAGCTTGGTTAATTACTGCGGAAGAATTTTTTCGTTGTCACAAGCTTCTTTTTTTCAGAAGAAAAAAAAATCCAACGGAAGAAAGAAGTCTCTTACGGGAATGAAACCCATGCCTAATCACAAAATTCAGACGGTCATGAGTTTAATTCCCGTTAGGCACTCAGAACTTATTTTTTCTTCTGAGAAAAATAAGGTTGTGACAACAGCACCCTAAATGGTCTATATAAAATTTGGGTTTTAGTGGCAAGGATTTACCTATTCAACTGATACTGAAAGGGCTAAACCTTTTTTTTTGTACTTTTGAGAGAACGCCATTATAATATAGGTTACAGATATTAGCTACATTAAATTCTTACAAAGAAAAGGTCAGCAGTTGTTCAAAGACCGATGATGTAAAGATGCGTGAATTTAACACAAAATGGAAGGGTGCCGACCAAGTTTAATCATACGTAGTGACTGACGGTTATGAAAATTTACATTGTGCAAGCTAACTCATTCAGATTCTCCACAGAACTAACTAGATTCTTTTGCCGTTCCAGTATTTAATGTACATGTAGTCTCTATTTACTAATGACAATCCTTTTTCAGATTCTGGGCGTTACAGTTGTTAAGCCAATGGGCGAGGGTGATTACGTGTATGAAGTGACTGTTTATACGGGTATGTTGGCTTCCTCGGGCACAACAGCCAATGTTTCTATGGTGATGATTGGTGAGAACGGAGAGAGTGGAGTAATACCACTGGTCAATCTTGATCACGAAACAAATGAGTGAGTAATAAAAAAACACTGTAAAATGAATCTCAATACTCTAACATATGACTCCGACGGCATTAATAGAAAACCAAGCTAAACAATTTTGTTATGAACAGCTATTCTTTATGAAAACATGAAAACAAAACTAAAGGTTGGTGAAGCAGATTTATTTCTATTTGGAAATACCCTTGAACTAAGTAAAAACGGAACAATGTTCGCTCTGCTGTAGAGTGAAGGGACACTAGTCGAAGAAATCCCGGTTACTTGTCCTCACCTATTATTAAAATACTAAGTGCTGAAATTACTGAACCCGCAAGATAACGTTTAAATCTACGAACACATGAGTGATAGAACATAACAAAAATGGAGGGGGGTGGGGGGCGGGGGTGAGGGAACGACAAGTCAATAGTAAAAAAAGCTTACCTTGAGCAAAAAGCAACAAGTTGGCTGTCAAGTATTTGAGGCAGCTATGCTCTTTGAGCAGTGTCGCCTAGCCTAGGTCAGTAATACAAAGGGCAACTGCCAACGGACAATGAGCTTGTGCCCAGACTCCCCTCTTAGAGAGTTTTGCTTGGTTCAAAGTAGCTAGCTTGTAAGATGCGATTCATGAATATGAGTTACTCGATTTTCTCTTACACGGGCGAAAAAACTAAATTTTGGCTACATTTTTATTTTGCTTTCATTAATTAGAGGGAATACTTCAATATCACACAAAGCTAATTTGTATTTATTTTTTTCACAGCAGTTAAGGTCACGGCGACAGTCTTATTGACTTTTCTTATGTGTCAAATTTTACCTTTTGCATAAAATAACTCATAATAAAAACGAACTCAAGATAAAAACAGACCGAGTCAACAAGGACTTTAAAAGTTCAATTCCGGAAGCTAAAAATATCCTAGATCCAAAAGGGAAAAGTTACATAACTCCTTGGAGTAACAGCATTTAACAAATTTCATATATCACATACACGTGTAAAGGTTAATTGATTGAACTATGTCTTCTTTTAACAAACAATTATGTCTAGCTCTTCAAAAGTTTCTGCAAAAATTATTTTGAGTTCCCAACTAGTATCAAACCCATAATCCCTTGATTACTGGTAGTACGCTCTATACCAAAGCTTGAAAAACTTTCACATCATTGATTCCCCCTATGAATATTTTTTTAGGCAACAGTTAGTTTGACAAACACCCGGTATTCCAACTACAAAACCAACTTACATATAAGTTAACTGTTCCCCAAGTGAGCTCCTCTGTAGTTAAAGCGGTAGAGAGTCCAGTTCCGGCTACCGTTAGGGACTCGGCAGTTTTACTCCTGAGGAAAAGGAGCTTGGATAACCAAATTCCTTTCTTGATATCTACCTCTTTCATTTTAGCTAGCCTGATATCATGGTTTATTATAAAGTTGCGAGTGTTTTACTGCAAAATACGCGATTTACATACGAAACTGTAAAACCGGGATTCGAGTGACGGATTTTCCATTATTTATATCCTCATTAGCTACATCAGCAATATCCTCACTAATGAGGATATAGTTGATATCTTTTTTTTTCGCTCATTTCGGTGCAGAAAAACGCTGATATCTTTAAAATAAAAAGAAAATTACACGTTGGTGCGATAGTGTGAAGGTGTGAAAGTTATCTGCTCGTGGATGACGTCTCTTTTTCCACTCGAAGATAAACTTCACATGTTCGCAGCACTGTATAACATCCTATACGTACATTTCGTGTTGTTTCCTTCTCATCAGGGTATTTGCCCGTGGGAGTGTGAGAACGTTCCATATTCACCTTGAGACAAATCTTGGTGGGCTTCAGTTTCTCCGCTTATGGCATGACTGTTCCGGGCCCGATCCTTCGTGGTTCCTGCGCCAAATTGTTGTAACGGACCTTTCAACCAACACCAAGAAGTTCTTCTTAGCCGATCAGTGGTTTGCCGTCGACCAAAACGATGGTAAAATTGACCGAGTAATTCCTGTTGCTAATGCAAAACAAACGTCTAGCTTCAAATACATTTTCTACTCCAAGTCAACTAGAAACATTACAGATGGACACTTATGGCTGTCAGTTTTTATGAAACCAACAAACAGCACCTTTTCACGTGCACAGCGTTTAACATGTTGTCTGACTGTGCTTTATACAGCAATGATTGCAAATGCAATGTTCTACCAGTTTGAGCCATCGGCTTTAAAAACAAATGATAACACGTTAATATTTGGGCCAATTGAAATAAATTTGAGACAGATAATGGTTGGCATACAGAGCAGCGTGGTAGTTGTTCCAATAAACGTCATCGTAATGTTCATTTTTAAAAACGTGAAACCAGCATCCCAAAGTAACAGCTGTAAATTGAAACAGGGCGCTAAGTACAAGGTTAAAGAGGACATTGATGATCAGAAATCCAGAGAGGTCAGCAAGAAACCTAAAAGCAAGTACATACTACCGCACTGGTTCTTGTACATTGCTTACATCTTGAGTGCGTGCGCATGCGTTGCGGCAGCTTTCTTCACACAGCTGTACAGCATACAGTGGGGAAAGGAAAAATCCGACCAATGGCTAACTTCAGTTACTATCTCTCTTGTCCAAGATATTCTCTTAACGCAGCCTTTGAAAATAATCATACTTGCTGTGTTTTTCGCTCTACTTATTCGCCATCCAGCAGAGGACGACGATTTGAAGGAGACCGGGCTTTCAGGTTAGTTCTCTGGTAACAGTCTTTATTACAACTTCAAACTCACAACCGATCACATTACAACTTAAACGACCAATCAATACTCGCGTGCCAGACTATAATTTATTAGTATTCAACTGACGTACTATCATCACTTGACTCTGAAGATCACTTCCGCACAGGTTGTCGAAACGTCAGTCACATACACCGACAACAGGACGATCTCACAGTGGAAACAATTTTTTTTTATTCTTTGATACTAAAAATATAACAAAAGAAAAAGTTTTTAGTTAAAACTGATGATCATGCCATTTAAAAATTCTTAACTGAAACAAAATAGACTAATATTACTCTTTAAATTATTGAAATTTAATTAATAAAGTTAGACAGCAATCTCGACAACTATCCTCGATGGGTACACAAGAAATTCAAGCAAATACAGCTTGTCTTATTTCCCCTTTTCGTACTATACAAATGTATAATCCTCAGGGGTTGCTACCTTAAAAAATTTCGTGTTTTCGTGTGTCCATTTATTCTTTTGTGATGTATCCTTCTGATTAATCTAAATTTGGATAACGCAAGAGGCATTGACTTTATCGTCTTTGTTTACTTCCAGATCTGGGCCCAGTAGTTCAAAGGCCGATTAGCATCTAACCCAGGGTTAACTCTTAACAAAGTCTAGTGATTTTCATGGCAATTAATTGTAGATTAGGGTTAATCGTTTTTTGAACCAACTCAACAACTCGTTTTTTGAACAACTCAACAACTTTGATCAGACTGATCCTCACGTCTCTTTCAAAGCTGTACATAGGAAACAATTTGCATCCGTTTAAAAATAAAACACTTCTGCCTATGTGTTGGTTACATTTCCTCGATCATTTAAATTTAATACAGACGATTCAAGAAAAACAATATATTCATTTTTGTATTATTTGGCAGGCAGGAAACTCAGTTGGCGTCTAACGTAGAGGAATACAATAAGCTTGTTGTTGATTTTAAAGATTCTCAAAGGGTTTTGTTCAATACCATATTTTAAAATGTTTTCAACTAGATATATGTTTCTTGTTATTTAGGCATTCACCCGTGCAAGTAGCTTGGATTATTTGAAAGTTAAAGCTACGTGATATACCCGTTTTAGTGTGGCTAACAAATTGCGTTGTCTTGTCTTGTTTTGTATTGTATTGTAAGTATTGTATTTTACTACATTGCAAGTCAAGTTTCTAGGGCTAATAACCAAATCCTGTGCTCTGGTTGGCCGAAAATCGTGCAATAATTACCCATACAGGATGTATATTGGACTGATTTCGACTAATAGTTTGCAATCTATTTCTGGCTAAGAAATGAAGCCATGTTAAAAATATATAAATAATCTCACTTGCTCGGTCTGCCTGGGAAAATATTTACCCTGTACTATACAAGACCTCGGGCAAATAGTTTCCGGGACAGACCTCATGCACGTGCAGTTATTAAAGTCCCTATCAAGCTTAATTTTTTACTTTTTGAATTGAAACTGTTTTCATCTGTGAACTCAAAATTCGAATAACCAAAGAAAATTTTCGCGTCTAAGCATGCCTTTTAATCAAAAAAAGATTGGAATGTAAATTTTGACCGAGCAGGCCGGGGACTGGTAACCTGTGACGTAGCAGCAGTGAGTTATGTGATTTTTGTTTAAAAGTTTTCATTTCTGTTAAAAAAAAATTATTTCAAACAATGTCAAGGGAATAATTCATTGATTAAAGTTATAACAATGTGACTATTGTAGCCAGAATTGGATTTTTTGAGATAAAAAGGTTGTTTTTGCTTTATGCCTCGTGCTACGTCATATACTTCCTGCTACGTCATCATTGCACACTTCAAGTCTAAAAAAGTAACAGGAACGGCGAGAAAAGGTTTCATTTTCAAGAACTGCTGCTATTAAAAGATTCTACTTTTCATCTGGAACTGAAAAAAATAAGCTTGATAGGGACTTTAAAAGTTATGTATCTTATACGACACTCATCGTGCTTACACACGAAATTTCAGAGGAATCCGACAACAAGAAAGAAGAGGGAACTAAAGTGAAGCCAAAAGGCAGCAAATCGACAGAGATTGCGAGCTTTTTCTTTCCTCCAAGCCAAGACGAACTAGAAGAAGCCCGAAATATGGCAATGAAAAGAAACCGCATGTGGCAGGTTATGAAGGAAGTTATTTTCCAACTTGTGTTTATTTGGTGTTTCACCGTAGTTTGTTATGGTAACAGAACGAGCGACCGATACGGTGTAACTAGCGCGCTTTATGGCACATTTAAGTACACCCACAAGGTAAGGCGTCACAGAGGAAGTATGCTATGCTAAATCCTTTCTCAGTTGAAGAAAAAGATTAAGAAAGAAATTATTTGCAAGTATTAGCTTTTGTAGCGTCATACATAAATTTATATTGTATAGATGATGACCAATTGTGCTCTCTCTTTCTTTTTTTTTTATTTCTGCCTGTGTAGTTTCAAATCTCGATTTTTTTTTTGTATTTCTAAATGACAAATACCAATCTATTGTTTTCCAAAACTATTTATGTAAATTAGTTCCGACCAACAACAGCTTTGAGTTCTTTATGCAATCTAACTTCCAAGCATTTTTAGCGTTAAAGTTATTTTTGGAAGTTGGTACCCTAAATACTGTGATCTCTATAAAAAAAAGTATTAAGTATGAATGAGGTTACAACAAATTATCGTTGTTGTTGTTGTTGAGCCTAAGTGGCTAATCGGGCCGGCGCTCATCTTCAGTTTTTGAGTAGTTTTTGATTCCCCATGGCCAGGAAACTAATCTATCGCGGGTTAGCCCTCAGCAGAACAGGTACTCATTCATACAGCGGAGTCGACTGGAACAAATCGGGTAAAAAGTCTTTCTTAAGGACACAACAAAGTTGTCTGACCGGGGCTCGAACTCGCGACTCTAGCGTTGCGAGTCGAATACGCGCTAACCGCTCGGCCACTGCGCTGTTGACACAGAGAGATTACTCCAGGAATAAAAGGGATAGGAAGGACGTCGGAAAAATACCTCTAAAATAACAAATGGAAATTGATATTTTTACCTGGAAAGCTAGCAAGTCGGCACTATGTCTTCTCGTGTTGCTCGATACCCAGTACATCAGTAAAGGCACGCATGATATAGGACTTCTGTCTTTTGATTTTTATTCAGTAGGCACGTATGCTAAAACAAGGGACTATTCCAGTAACGTAATAGCTTGGCGTTCTTCAACCCTAAAAATGCCATGCATGCTAATGCTTTCCTGACAACCCTTAGAAGAAATACTTGGATGACCATTTTAACCCCTAAAAATAAAAGGGTCGTGCCTATCATCTCAGTATAAGCCTTGTCTCGCCCGGGTAAGGCGGTTATGCTCATGTTGCGAGATTACCCTTTGGAATGGGACGCCTGGCTGTAAATGAGATGAACCCGATATGAGAATGCAACTCCCTTCACCTCGACTCGTGTGAAGTTATGCGCTAAAAATGCTAACCGTGCATTTTTTATCGCTGCACCAAGACTATACAATGAGTTTCCGCTTATGTTCAAAACAGTTCTAGACTTGCCGATTTTAAAACTCGAAACATTTTAATCGAGAAACTCCTTGAACTAGTTAAGAGCAGCTTTTAGACTTTCGCAATTGTTCTTAGAATGTAAACAGTGTCTTTGAAATCTACTCGAACACCTTTTATTATTATACAGCATAACTTTTTTTAAAAACAAGAGTAATACCTTTGCATATTTTAAAATATAATTTAATAGTAAAAATTTTCCTCATTTTCCCAAGATTTGTAATACCAAACACAAAAGTATCTCTAACATAAAAGTGTTATTGGGGCTCTCACTTTACAGGTGAAAGACGCGAAAACGTTTTGGACATGGGTTGATACCATTCTTCTTCCTGGCCTTTATGACACTACTTGGTACAATGGAATGAATTTCACGGCCGAGGAAGGGTTTATTAGCAACAAAAAATACATGCTGGTTGGAATACCCCGGATTAGGCAGGCAAGGGTAATGAAAGGTACGCACTACACGAAATAATCTCGTTTATAGTATAGATACTGATGCAATAACAGGCGCTTTTTTCCTTTTATTAAAAATTTATATCATAATCGTGCAGTGAAGAAACTAATTTTATCTTTCGTTTGTGAGAGTATTGATGTGTCTCAATGGTTACTAACATGATCTATCAATCACAAGAAAGCGCCCCGCTCAAGCGCACGGCCGATTTAAGGACGGCAACATCGACGACGAAGACCTACAAAAATACTCTTCTTGTTTGGCATTTTCAATCATGTATGGCTAGTCTGCTTTCTCTCATATCCGAGTTACGCTTTGTGAATAGATGAATGGATGAAAGTTGTCGTTTTACAGGTAAAAGAAGATTAACATAAATTTCTGTAGGTCGTTCTCGTAGTCGAAAAATCTTCAAAACTAGTACTGAGCTTTTCACGTTGCAATTTTCAAGTCGACGATGTGCAAGTGGCGCACACGGTGTATTCCGACGTGCAGCTATTGTATTTATTATTGTTTTCTGCCGTCGTCGTCGGCGTTGGCGTCTAATGTACTCGTATCTTAAACTCCCTACTATTAAGATACTACGGCATGCGCAGTATGACGTAGGAAAGGTAGTACTCCTACTCGTGTCGAATCTCAAGTTCTCTTTCTTAAACAGGACCTTGCCCCGCCTTGAGAGGTTTTCCTATGATTAGGAAATGGTTTCCTTTTTGCTTTTACTCTTACACGTCAAGTACAGCCAGTGAACGTGTGGTTCGCAGAGACATTAATGATGAAGGAAACATTACTTTAAACAGCAGTCAATTAAACTCTGAATTGGGGTTTGATCGAATATGTCTTCAGCCATTGCTGGTGAGCCTAAAGTATCTACCTATAGTCTAGTTAAATCTTACTTTAATAAAGTTAAAGTTAGATCGTTTCTTCTAACTTTAGTTTGTTTGTTGATAAAAAGACAATTAAAAAAGGGAATAACGAGTTTCATAACCATTCTCAGTATATCAGTATACACGAACCTCGGAAAAAGATCAAAAGCTCTGTATATAAGTGGAGCTATGTAGTTTTTCATCAAATTTACTAAAGATAAGCTAAACCCTATTTTACCAAGTGTCACTAACAACTGACCTGTATGATAAAGGTAAGTGATAAACACTAAAACTTTACCTCAAGCAAAAAATGAATTGTAAATATCATTGAGCTAAACAGAAACATCGGCAAATATTTAAAACACCCGTTCTTGTTATAATGAAATGAAGAAAGCAACATGTCTGCTCGATGAAATTGCGTATCATGTAGGTTAAACTAAACCTGAGTCCGCATGTCATTTCAATGACACTTTGACAAATCCCAATTCTTGGGACGGAAAGTAGCAGGTTATGGAAAAAAGAGGGGATTTATATTCACCAACAAGAGCTCCCGCCTCGCCAACAAGCGCTCCCACACTCCATTTGTTCATGCGTGTAGAACAAATGTCCTTATTTTGCTCTAAAAGCCTGACTTAAAGGGCATATGACATAATATTAATATCTAGTAGAAACCAACAAAGGCTTACTATCATGAATGCTGTAGTCTGATTGGTTGAACTACTCACTGTCTATTGAGCGAAGGACAGCGACTAGCGAAACTGCCGGTCTCTTTAATCGAAAAAACACTCGTTCATTCATTGAGCTTCACTACTCTTAGGTAGTCGGAGAACCCGACAGGTTTAAACACGAGGTTAAAGTATAAAAGGGTTAGGCCCTCCCCTTTTTCGAGTCTTTTCATGAAATTTGAATAAATTTTGAAATGTAATGGTGGCCATTGATAAAAGAAACAACCCACTTTCAACACTTCGAGATTATTTCCACCATAATCGTGGAACAATTTCATTTTTTTAATAATAAATGAAGTTATTGGCATAATACCGTTCTACTGGTAGGCGTACGTCGTGAAAGGCTGCTGATAAGAATCAAGATATACGAAATTTATCGCCAGAGCAAATCGAAATTCGCGCGTGCTTCGCAGGACCAACGTCGATCGAGGCCTGCATTTGTTCGTTATTTTATTCGGTGAAACTTCGCTTCAGGAATTAAAATTCATAGTTG
Source organism: Hydrozoanthus tunicans (assembly GCA_026413305.1). NCBI lineage: Eukaryota > Metazoa > Cnidaria > Anthozoa > Zoantharia > Hydrozoanthidae > Hydrozoanthus > Hydrozoanthus tunicans. The sequence goes on along the minus strand of JAOBAT010132241.1, from coordinate 15 downwards.
TAACACTAATAAAAT
>JAOBAT010132230.1:0-12301 GCA_026413305.1 Hydrozoanthus tunicans | reverse complement strand
TTCGGCTTCCCGAGTCATGTTGGGTTTTTCGAAATTCCCCCTCCCCACCCTGGGATAGTTAAGAAGTTCATACTGTGGACATATGACGTGGTATTCGTGATTACACATTCGTCATGATGATCTATTCCAGAAACAAAGCATCTCCTTAGAATTATACAGTGCACATTTAGCGATGATTTAGCTAAATTATGAGCAACTCGCAACAGGTGCGACTCCACTAAATACTGGGCCGGTGTATATTGCACAAGGTCACAGGTTGGAACCCCGATGAATGTTTAACATTTATTTAAATAATACAATTATCAATACTTAATGTTTAAGATATTGATTGATGCCCGCGAACAATTTTCCGAATCAGGTGGTTAGATATGGTCCCCAATGAAGGATTGTGGCAGAGAGCAGATCAGGAATCCATTGGAAAACAAGTTTTTAGGCGGAAATGGCTGGATAGGGCATACATAAGAAAGTGAGGTAAGTAATGTTTTTGGCTAACCGGTAATGACGCTTTAAAAATGTCGAACACCCTTTCATATACAACGATGTGGAAAGCTATGCCAGAAATCCTCCTATTGATCAATCGAAACGCGAAACAAAATCAGTTAACCGTATATAAAACATATACATTAACCTTATTAACAAGACTGGTAATTTGTTAACCAAATAAACTTACCAGATGTATCTGCGGAATAAACTTGGCCAAAAACGCAACCATGGCGGTTATAACAACAACTGTGAACATTGGGACCCTCCAAATTGAACAATCTATTAGTTTTATTGGTTGTTTTCCTTCAGCTCGCTTTGCCTTGCCATCGATGGAACCTGAGCAGGGTAACAATACTCTTAGCGTGTTCGACTCGTAATCCTAGAGTTGCTAGTTTGAGTTCCGGTCAGACCACTGTTTTGTGCCCTTGAGCAAGACACTTTACCCGACTTGTTCCAGTCGACTGAGCTGCATTAATGAGTACCAGGGGGCTAACATGGGAGGGTCTAGTATCCAGTCCAGAGAGGGTCAAAGACTTTCATCCACTTAAAACTGTGCTGGAGTTCAGCGCCGACCTCAAAGGGCCACTTGGATTAAGAAATGATTTACGTACCTAGAGAAACTTTTAGCCAAGGCAAAGTTATGTATATAATCTATTATTTCTTTATAGCTTCTTAGGTTTTGAAAATTTAGGATCTTTAGCTGTTTCTAATGTTTTCTCTTTTGGGCATATATTAATTCCATTCCCTCCTGTCTTGACTTCCAAGCCATGTTCATTGTTGATAACTGTGGACTCTAAAAGTACAAGAACCGTTTTTAGTTTGATCACTACCTGCAGTACAGAAAGTAGTACATAGATTTTAATACTTGTTTACCTGTTTCCGATGTTTTCTCTCCGGGAATTTTACTGCTTCCGTTGTTATCCCTGTTGTCTTGCAACACATGTTCGTTGCTGATAACTATGGAATCTAAAAGAACAAGTCTCATTTCAGGTTCATTTTATGCAAAGTAAAAAAATACTTACTAATACTGACTTACTTGTTTCTAACGTTTCCTCTCCCGGTAATTCATTAAATCCTTTCTCATCGATCTTGACTTCCAATTCGTGTTCGTTGCTGATAACTGTGGACTCTAAAAGGACAAGTTATGTTTTCAAGTTTGACTTTACCCAACGTTAAAAAATACTAATTAATACTTTTTTATCTGTTTCTAATGTTTTCTCTCCCGGCAGTTTAATTATATTCTCTTTTTTGGTCTTCCAACTCATTTTCATTGTGAGATGTGGACTGTTAAAGAACAGTTTCATTTTAAATTTAAATTTATCCCGAATCTCAAAATTCATTTACCTGTTTCCTGTCCCGACATTTTGTCAATCCCTTTCTCTTCTGTCTTGTCTTCCAACTCGTCTTCTTTGCCAACAACTGTGGACTCTAAAAGGGCAGGCTTCATTTTAAGTTTGAATTTAATCAAAGTAAAAGAAAATTTTATCTAAAAATGTAGTTGTTTTTCTTAAAGTATACTTTCAAGTTGCAAACTAGCATTTGAGAACTTCTCTACCTGTTTCTGTTATTTTCTCTCCTGGCTGTTTAATAACCCCGTTCCCTTCTGTCTTGTCTTCCAACTCGTATTCGTTGCCACCAACTGTAGACTCTAAAAGGGAAAGCTTCATTTTCAGTTTGATTTTAATAATAAGGATAATGTCACCGCAGAATCTATACAGTTGATTTTAATCAAACTTAATCTAAAAAAGTAGTTGTTTTTCTTAACGGTATATTTTCAAGTTGCAAACTTCCATTTGAGAACTTCTCTACATGTTTCGGTTGTTTTCTCTCCCGGCTGTTTAATAATTCCATTCCCTTCTGTCTTGTCTTTCAACTCATGTTCGTTCCTGATGACGATGGCTGACTCTAAAATGCCAAGTCTCTTTTTAAATTTGATTTTACCAACAGTGAAAAAATACTTAAATTTAGTACTTAATTACATATTTTTATCGCTTTCTCTGCTGGAAGTTTAGTGACTCCATCCTCTTTTGTTTTGTCTTCCAATTTGTGTTCATTGGCGATGACGATGGACAATAAAACTACAAGTTTCATTTTTAGTTTGATTTTATCCACAGTAAAACTGAATGAATATACTTGTTGCTTGTTTGTTTGTTTGTGACAAGTTTCATTTTAGGTTCATTTCATGCAAAGTAAAAAAATACTTATTAATAATGACTTACTTGTTTCTAACGTTTCCTCTCCCGGTAATTCATTAAATCCTTTCTCAATTGTCTTGACTTCCAATTCGTGTTCGTTGCTGACAACTGTGGACTCTAAAAGGACAAGTTATATTTTTAAGTTTGACTTTATCCAACGTTAAAAAATACTAATTAGTACTTGTTTACCTGTTTTTAATGTTTTCTCTCCCGGCAATTTAATTCTATTCTCTTTTTTTTTGGTCTTCCAACTCATTGTTTCCCTGTTTCCCATGTTTTTCGATACATTCTAAGATGGAGTTGTTGTTTATCTGACTTTTTACATATATAATATGCGTTTCGAAAGCCATTTACTCTCGTTTAGAATACACTGAAATATATTAGGGTACGGATCGGAAAAAATAAAAAGGCACGAATGCCAAAAACAGTACGACACGAGGCAGTGATTCTGAAGGGCTTTTTTTCAGATGTAGAGTTTTAAAAATTTGTGGAAATAAGTCTTACAACATTGAACGAAGTGCGATTTTTGCTAGCAGAGTTCCTCAAAATATGGCTTGTTACAGGACGCTGGACGCGGCATGTGAATGGTTCTAACGTCGAAGGCGTCCCCCAGGCAGAACCACGTGACAGCTGTGTTTTTGAAGTATTTTTTGCTTCTCATAAGCAAATCCTTGTGTAAAAATGGAAGTGCAAATTCGGTCATCGCTTTCATCCCATGTTTTAAACATCTTTCTGTGACGTGACGTTTAGTTTTTTGTCGCCAATTCAATGATGACCAAAAGTCGATGTCCCACTAAACAGAACCGGATCCTATAGATCCTAAGCTATATGATTGCTATGAACGCTGCCTTTACAGCTATAACTTTCAAACTTCACAATAGCTACCTCTTTTACATTTTTCCTTTCCAAGTTTACTAATTCAATTCCCGTTCTGCCGTGTCTTCCAACCCTTGTTTATCATTGCTGGTAAATATGGAATTTAAACTGAACTTCGGTATTCCTTTTTTTACTATGGTTGTGACCACAGTGAATAACTAACAAAACAAACTAATTAATTGTATTACTGTTTTGGACTGGTTATCAAACCGTTTTATTAAAATTAGCAATGCATAATCACTTTTTACAAGAATATAAAACAAAATTGTGATTAAACTTTAAGCAATGCAATTTACTTGTCTTTATATAGCTTTTAGTTAAGAAGTTGATATAGTTACCTGCTTTGCATTTTTTATCTCCCAAAGAGTTGCTGATTACGTTTTCCTCTGTCTGGTCCCCCAACTCATGATCAAAGGGTAAACTGAACAGTATCACAAGCGCTGTTGTACCAGCCAAGATCCTGAATGTAACTCTCCATCCCAAACTGTCTATGACTGCTGTCAAAGCAGGTCCATAAATCAACATCCCACCACCGAATCCCCCTGTGACAAGACTTATAGCAAGGGAACGCCATCTTTTAAAGTATTTTGCTGTTATCAACAGTGATGATGTATAAACGAAGTTATCACCAATACCAAAGATGACGCCAAAGGTGAGGTAGAGGAGTTCTAACTTGTTGACAAATGAAGACGTCACAAGTGCCGTGGAACACAGAACAGCTCCAACCACGGCAACTCTGCGACACCCGTATCGTTCACAAATTGGTCCGGTGATTGGGCCAAGAACTTTCATCAGTGATAACGCCAGAGAGCCAATCCATGCTAAACTCAATAAATAACAGTTTATATTTCACTTAATAAAAGGTTAGTGAAAAAAACATAAACTTCACGTGTATTAAAAAATATTTTTGAAGACTTGACGCCATTTTATGTTTTGAATTTTGTTCGCACTAAAGGCGCTTTTTTGAAATTTAACCTTATTGCTGGATAGGGCATCAATACACATGTCCTTGTGTTTAATGTGATAACCTTTAAAGTGCTTCTGAAGCGAAATCTTCCAACTAGTTCAAAAAATCTAAAATTAAAGTTTGACCCGTATAGTTTCCGCTTAGACCTTTGTTACCAGTTTTTAGAAAAAACTTCGCGGGTAGTTTACGAAGACCAATTGCCTATTCTAGTGCCAAATTTACGAAACTATTTTACGCTCAAAAGATATGTTTGATGCCACATGATTTGAAACGGCCAGGAAAGCACCTTTATCCATTTACAGTCGAACAAAAGTTTCGGAGAAAGCCTTAGAGCTACAAAAACAGCAACAGTAAATGCCTTTAGTGACACTTTGTTTTTTTAAACCGGCGGTTGTACGCTGCAATGACGGAACTGATTTAGTTTTTTTTTCTTTTCTTCTGAAAACATTTCAAAGTGTACAATGCAAACACGGGCTGTAGGATACTAGTCATTACCGGCAACAGATGATACAGTGAAATGGCCCTTACACCAGAAATTGCTTGTATAAGGAAAAAACACCAGAAAATTGAATAAAGAAAAGAAAAGAAAACGACCTGTTCTTGATAAGGAAGAGCAATCACAAACAATAAAATGTCGTTACAATCGTTAAAAAACAACATTAAACAGTGATACGCTAACCACATAAAATGGGTTGACGATGATTCTTCTTGAAATTTGTTTTGGTAGAAGAGCCAACATGGGCATAAATGCTTTCTACCTTTGGATCTGACTTTCTCTTCTTGTTGAAAATGGTGTTATGCATCATACGCAAAAACGACCGTGCTTTATTGTCCTTTCCAAAAATTAGCTTAGCTCTCTATCAGTGTGCCTCGGCTAAATCGCCAAACCAGTTAGTCAAGCAAATTATACCCTTTCAATTCTTGCAAAGTTAACTAATAAATAATATGTATTTCTAAATTTTCATCCTCCAACATTGCGGTTCTGGCGTTCTGATTGGTTCACTCAAACTCCGTTATCAGTTCTGAATGGACTATAAATGGAAACTGACTATGTATAGTGTTGCAAAGCTTAAACATGGTTCTCAATAAACTTTAGCTATCAATTTCAAGAATCGATAAGTTTCGAAAACTCAACAAACCTAATAAAACAGTTATTCCATTCGCATTTGTTGGAAATAGATGATTTATAGCAACCTCGGCGCAACGTGCCTTTTTGGCTATTTACTCATATCCAACACGAACTCTATGGGAATAATTGTTAATTATGCCAAGTAACAACAAAGAAAGCGTTGTCGCCAAAAATGGGTAAATATACCCTAAAAAAGGATTGTTATGTTAGTCCGCTACAATGACTCCCAAAATACTCAGGAGTTACAGAATTTGAAGTTTCGCTTTTATGAAAGAAAGAAAAGCTCAAATCCCCAAAGTATGTATGCACATACCATATATAAAAAAAGAGTGTACATACCTGTTTTTTCCCTTCCAGATTCAAAGTAGCTCATCAATGGAGGAAGCAGTGCACCAAAAGTGAGCCCCAGCCCTGGAACGATAGCTGCTGCCAAAGATGCACAAACACACACGAGCCACGACCACAGACCATCCTGAGGGTGAACACGCCGGCCCCTGCACCTCCAAAACTCTTTCATTCTTAACACGCTGATATATCTGGAGATAAGTGGGCTTAATTCTTATTCTAGTCTGAAAAATAGCCTTTGGTGAATTTTTAATTTAAACCTCGAACTCAGAAAATTTACTAAGAGACGTTTGCACCGTTAGTCGTACGTATAAATGTATCATCAGACTTTTTACGCTTCTGGTTGTTTTCTAATGAAATAAATGAAGAGAAGGCGTTGCTTATGACCTTGTGCATGTTGACGTCAAACTAGTTAATTTCACCCCCAAGCCTCGTATTCAAGAAATAAATGTGAGCATTTTGCACGTGCAAACCGTGTTCACGAAGGTTTTTTTTCGTTTGTGGACGCTTTGGGATTTGATTTTTGAAATATTCACACTTTCGTGATTCGAAGGCGAGGTTTGGTGGTGTTTTTCGTAAACATGCTTAAGGCCTATTTGCTCTGACTTCTGCAAACGGTAACTATAAAAACACTTCTTCTCAATTTAAAAGTTTAAATATTAGAGTCTGTTCTAAGAGGGGAATAAAAAGAACCCGTTGATCTTGTTGAAGAAGAATTTGGTAATCTTGGTCTTTGGTTCGCCGATCGTGATCTTACGGAATGTCTAACTGAAAACTCTCTGCGAGTCGCTTATAAAAGACTATTTGGGATCGTCTCTATTGCTCAGTGTCACTGTGTACGGTTTGCACATTCGAAAAAAGAACAAGCGATCTATAAAGGTTTAAATACAAAAAATACTAAAATACAAAATACAAAACGAGCACGGACGGTCAGATATAAAGACACGCACGGAGATTTTAGTTCACAAAAGAAGTGTCTAGAGAGAAGTGACCTTAGCTTTTGTTCCATTCATACACAAAAGAACTAAATTCCAAATTGAGTATATATAACAACAATTAGTAGTGACAGAAGTCTAGGAGACCACTGTTGAAGTACATTGTTGTTTTACATCTTGATAAAAGGTTAACAAACAATATCTAGGTTCCATCTGGAAATATTATTTTTAGAAAAATACAAAACGAGCGTGAACGTCAATTATTGAAACGCGCATGAAGGTTTTAGTTCACAAAAGAAGTATTTAAAGAAAAATGAGCCGCTGGCGAGGAAGAAAGAAAGATTCTGACAACAAATGCAAATAAGACGAGAAGATCGTTGACGTGTAACGGGAAACTATTCATGGAGGTGTAGCTAATAACTCGTGAAATTTTTACTGTAAAGTCTCTTCTTGTTGTTTTTCACAATATATCAGGGCCGGGTATGGTTCACAGCTAATTATAAAGGATCCGTGTTTAACCAACGGGATAACAAGTTTCATACCTGATTTTGTGGAATTTGCGTCACAATCGCTACAACAAGAAGTCGCGCCCTGTTATGTCAAGTCTTGAGTTGTTGAACAAATATTTAATCATTATATGTTGTAAACCAAAACATCGAAGCTAAACCAGGCGCGAATCCCAAGCTTTGAAATAATTATGCTGTGTGCACACCCTGTACTCCTTTTTGTCTTGTTTGTATTTTAGACTGTTATTGTAAGGATTAGATGGTTCACAAGCAGCCTTTTGATTTGTATCGACATCAAGGGAGACGTAGAATCGAGTTAATTCCTTTCATCTACGAAAGCACTGAAGACGCTCGTTTCAACTGTTTTCTTTCTTTTTTTTTGCTGCACTCAGATTATCGCAAAATAAGTTAAACTTCGAACAAAGACCACAAAGCATTGGTTACAGCAATACATTCTCTGTACTCTTACAAAAGAACAACTATAACCTGAAAAGACTCGTTTACAAAAAGTAAATCGATCATTCATTCATATTCTATTGTTCAAAGTTAACCATGTATCAAAATAACTGAACCAAAATGGCAAAAAATACTTACCTCTAATGTGCGACACAAACTCAATGTCAATGAAGCCACAAACTTGATTCGTGGCAAGTGCAAATAAAGTAGGCTAAACTGAACTTTAAGAAACATTGTAAAGTGGCCAAACTGTCAAGTGGCCCTTGAATTTTTTGTGATACACAAAGAAACCAAATTCCAAGTTGATTACACAAAAACAATTAGTAACCAGAGAGTGTTTTCCTTCAGTGCCTAGACTCGTGTAAATAATTATTGCTGTTATACATTTTTATTTTTAAAGTAACCCAACTGGATCTCGCGCACTGATTGGTCGAAGGCGCAAAAACCGTGCTCTGTAAGAGAGCACATGGATCGCTTTTGAAAGTCTCACACAACACTGAATCAAAATCCTCCGCCACATTTATTACTTGCAAATAACTAATTCTTTTTATCGTAGAAAACAAGTTAGCCAGTGACAACATACGAAATTATACACCTCAACAAAATCCCTGACAAAAAATTCGAAGTACTCGACGAAATGGTTTCTTTTGTTGTAAAAATAAAAATTCTTCCAATTATCACGTTCTCACATTATTTAGACACATCAAAAGCAAAAAACCTTTGAAGAGTAGCATTTATTAGTCGAAAAAAGCTTTCGTACGCAAAATTCGAAAAACAATGTAATTCAAGCTAAGTACCGAACTGAATCTTTAATTTCTTAAGCTTTTATATTTATCCGACTTCTTTCTACTTTTTATGTGAAGAGTGGAGAAAAGAACGAGGAATTAAAACAAGACTCTCAAAAATTTATAACAAAAGAACTGATAAAACACATCTATTACAAATTTTAGTCGGCCGAGTGGGTACAGGCTTGATTTCAATGGCTCTTTGAACAGTCTCTGCAACCAGATTCACTCATCAAGCAGTCGTGATACTCTCCCAATCCAGATCGAGGGCATGAAGTTCTATCGTGACAGATGCCGGAAAGCCCGAGAACATGTTCTTGGAATGTGCTATCCAAAATGTCCAAATGAAATAGTTTTCTCCCAATCCCGAACATTATGAGGCATTTCTTTTTAGAAAGATATACTTTATGTAAGGATTCTTCAAACATATCTAAAAATTATCCTTTTTCTCGTATGGAAGATGTTGGTGGGTTATAGGTGACACTAGTAATTAAATCGTCAGTTTCAATCCATTGGTTCTCAATCGAATCTATCTTTAGGTCACTTCTAGTTAAGTAGCTGTATTCTTTTTTAAGAAATAACCTCGCTCCACCACTGGAGGTATATGTGTGATTATCGGTTGTTATGTTATATCCAGGTATTTATTAAGGAGTTATGTGATCTATTACATCCCACTCCTTTTGTGTTCGATACAAACTGATGTTCAGAATATTGGCTAACAAGTGATTCTGACACAAATTGCATTCAAATACAAAAATACGCATTTATGCTTCTGATATTTAAATGAAGTGCAGAAAAATACGGCTTAACAGTTGCCGATAGTTGATTGATTTCATCTATTGTAAATGATTCGAAATTCAAATCTGGGTCGTTTCGATTTTGGTTGCGCTTCATTTTAAGACAAAGATTATTTAGAATTTTAGGTAACTTAGGTTAATAGTTATAAAGTTTACCAGACAACTAGCTAAAAAACTTCGGTTCAATCTAAGACACAAGTCTTCGGGAATGATAATAATACATGATGGTAATTTTGAAATACTTAGCTTTAGAAGGTTACACAATACTTTTGGCCATCGATATATGATGTTCCGTGATGGAATTTTGCTTCTTTCATAACTTCACCTAGCTCCTTAACAAAATAATGTGTTTCAATAATTGTTAAGTACCACCAAAAGAATAGAGAGCTTAAGAGGCTGTCCTCCTCGACCGATCAACGAGTTTTCGTGTCAAAAATAGATTTCCCTGATTTTTTTTTGTAGGTAAGCTAGCAATTCATTGCACTAAAACCGACTTCTTTTGTTTCAAAACTCCTTATTACGAGAATGCGGCCAAGTGTTGTCACGCTAGCAAATCGTTCTCGTTTCAAGACATTTCTTGAACAACCAGGCAGATTATCATTAAAACAACATTTTTTGACAAATGTATTTGGAGACAAATAACAGGAAAAGGGTCTCGTGGAACTAACAGGAATCGAATAATTCAAAGAGCGATTCCAACTATTTGGAGCTTGCCTTTGTCAATAAATTAGATCAGTTAAAGGGTAAATTAGGAATTAAGCAATACTTTGGAAGAAACTAGCTTTAAAGATAAAGCAAAAAAAAAAAAAAACCTAAAATAGCTTTGATAATACGGGCCTGCGCAAAAACCAAAAATTCGAGATGACGGCGTTCCCTGTGAGCACTTTGTTTTTGCTCGATTCAGTCTCTTTAGTCTATATCATTTGAACTTAGTTTGAAGTGCTATCCTACAATTTGTCTGGTTAGTAAAACAAAAAAATCAAACCAGCATAGAAGTGTAGCGTGAAATTAGAGCGAAATTAAAGCAAATTCAGCTTTTTGATTAAGTTCCAGTCAACTCTTGAAAGTCTTAACAACTCTAATGAAAGAGCAAATTTGAGTTACCAAGCATTCGCAGGTAATTGTTGTTGTATTTATAGTCTATGTAATGGCATTTCCGAATTGCCAGCGTTGAGTCTTATGGGGATTTTATCTTAAATGTTGCACGCGCAAAAACACTCAATTGGCTAGATTTTGCCAAACGATTGAAGGACCCCTTTTCCTGTTAACGCCCTAGATTTATTTGTCATATTTGATATTCAAGTTAAAAGCTAAAGAACATTAACTGAATCAGGCGGTCGTCTGAGAAATTTAGGTGAATGTTGGTAACATCAGCAAAGAGGAAAAGTTTGAGCCTAGTTGAAGAGTATCGGATATCATTCATATATATTAGGAACAAAAGGGGACCCAGGACAGAACCTTGAGGAACTCCGCAATCAGTGGACGGTTGCTCTGAAATAACGCCTTTGACCTCGGTAGTTTGTTTTCGGTTGCTTAAATACGATGAGCACAAGTCAGAGATTACACCACGAAAGCCATAATGTTGAAGTTTACTCAAAAATATATTATGGTTCACCGTGTCAAACGCTTTTTTTAGGTCAATAAATATTCCGCATGAAAAGTAGCCTTTGTCCATTTTGGATTTTATGGTGTTCACTATGTCGAGGATTGCATGCTGTTTGGAATGAGATTTGCGGAAACGTACTTTTAAGAATACTTAAAGATATGTGACCCTGCATGGGAAAACGTATAATAACGGGCAAAGCGTTAGGCCGTTAGGACCGTTTCACGCTCGTTGGGTCTAACCGTTTGAAGTAAAGGCAGAGCGTTTGCACTAACGGGTTTGACCGTTTGCGAATTATTCATGAGAGAATCGAGCGTTAGCGTGAGCGTTTTATCCAAGGCCTCAAGTTTTTGATCAACGTAGCAAGCGTTTGATCAAACGGCTTTTAGATCCATCCGTTAGTGTTTGTGAGGTCCTAGCGTTTGGACTTAAAGACTCTTTATTCCAGGTTTTTATTGATAGGTTTTATTGACAAGAAGCTACAATGTTTCGAGGGTAAAGATTCGTGTAAGTGAGGAGGCGGCCGACAATAAAAACTGTTATTATCCTAACAACCTATTTCTCGGACCATTATATCGTTTTTACTTTTTTGCAAATCAAGAGTCAAAACATACCCGTGTACAAGATTTCAAAGCCCTTAATATCGGCTTGTGTGCTGAAAGTCGTATATACAATTATCAAATCAATTAAAATGGTCGGTGAAACTGTACTCCAGCAAAAATCCATGCAGCTTCAGTTTTGAACGGCGCGGCTTCACGCTTCGGTAAATCCTCCGACAGTGTCACTACAAGACTTTAGAAATGCTTTCTTTTGTTTCTATGTTTGATCTTGTGAAAAAAAAACACTCTAAAGATCGAATAAAACTGAGATAATTAATAACGAAGATCTCGATTTAAAATGTTTTACTTTTAGAATATTAACTAGTCACAGACTCAAAGTTCGTCGAACAGTGACTATCGAACACTTGTTTAGTCGCCTTCCGACTTGTTTTGTCACTTTGCGTCAGTGAGTTAGAACTCGAAACTCCAAACAAAGTCAATTTGCATAGCAGCTTTTTATGGCAACTTGTTCCTGTTCGTCAATGCTAGTGTTACATGTACAGCTTATTTTTATAAGAAACTCAAGACGATGGAGCGATCTATTATATCTGTATTTCGTTTTCAGCACTTCATTACGTGACCTCGGCTTGACGGCATTTGAATGGCTTTAATCGGTGTTTTTTGA
>JAOBAT010132219.1:0-12303 GCA_026413305.1 Hydrozoanthus tunicans | reverse complement strand
CCTGCCATTAAAGGTTTCGCCGTGTATTAAGCTAGACGAATTGAAAACCAGGGCTGTGGAGAAACACTCGACCTTCATTCTTCAACAATGAGATTAAAAACGTACCTAGTGCTTACAAGCTTCTCTATGTCGACAATCGAAGCAATATTCAGGATTTTCAAAGTCTCCTTATTAGGGAGCTTAAGATTTATGAAGACAGCAACACTGACGTGTACAAAAAACACACTTCTTGCTTGCTTACTTCAATCATAAATGCCTAGTTTGCTTTCTCTTTTGTCTCAGTTATGCTTTTTGAACAGAAAAGGTGAAAGTGGTTTGGTAAATGAAGACTCGTGAAATTTTCTGTTGGTCATTCTTGTAGTTGTAAACTCTTCAAAACTGAGCTTTTCATGTCAAAATTTAAGACAAGGACATGCAGGTGGCTAGCACAGTGCATTCCAACATGCAGCTATTGTTTTGTATATATTGTTTTCTGCCATCATCTTCAATGCTGCTTTCCTTGCATCTTTAGCTCCCTATTGTTGGACTGACACACATTGCTTGCATGAAATATATTTTGATATGGGTGGTAAACAATGAGTAGTTTTTCTAAGTAATGAAATCATTAATGGCAATGTTTGCTGTTTACAATGTTTTGGCTGAGTGATAGTAACTAATAGTTATAAGCCAACAACTAATAGAAGAAACAAATTGAAGATTGTTATCAGATGCAGAATGTGCATACACTCTTTTTTTAACTAAAACTATTGATGGTAATATGAATATGGTAAATCAGTAGTTTTTAATGTTGCTGCTAGAATGATTATCTTAGATTTCGGACCTTGGCCATAGTATGAATTTGAGCCCATATTCTATCAATTAAGAATGTTATTGTTGATGTTCATGGTTAAAACAAATAATTCCTTGATATGATTATTAGTAAAACATGATATTGAAAGTTAAGCTTTATTGAAAATCAATATTTGTAGAATCTATGGGATAAACCACAAAACAATAAAATTGATCCCAAAGTTCACACTGTACATATGTATCAATTGTAATACAGGGCTAATGAGTTAATTTTATGTAAAATAGACACATGTATCTTTGTAAGGGAATTCGCAGTTCTGTCGATTATTAAAGCTGTAAGTTTTTAAAGTCCTGAAAGAGATTGAATGCCTCTCCCTCATTCACTGGTATTTTCCATCCACATGTTTCAATTATGTGTTCAAAATAACTGTCACATAATTCCTCTTCACTATCCACATCACTATCAACCTCGCACTCCTTTTCCATCTCGTCAAGTTTATCTGTGGGTACCGAAACCATGCAGTCCACAGCCCCAAAGTTTTCAAGAAGAAAATACAAAATGTCAGGCACACCAGCAACAGTGTCATGTCTTGACTGCCTTACATAGTGTGTGTTCCAATGATCCTTGACCTCTTCAAGTTCTTTTTGAAGCAGTTTTGAAAAGCAAAACCACAGACGTTTCATATCAAATGTATTCCCAAGTTCAAGCACTCCTGACTGAACCATGTCTTTAAAAAAGTTGATCCAATAGCTGGATCGACTCCTTTTAAAGGATGACCACCATCCTTCAATTCTTTGGTTAGATAGCAAGGAACCGTACTGGTGTGATTTGAATTCTCTCCTGCAAATTCATCACCACAGTCTGCTCTGAAATAACACTGCATTCCAGCTATTACACCATTTTCTGTCCCACAATCAGATCTTACAATTCTTGGACATCCTTTCAAGTTTTCAACTTCATCAAGATACAGCCTAGCAGTTATCTTTGGGTCATTGTTAGAGTGGACAAGCTCCAGCCATATAATTCTTCTACTGTAGCCACAAACACAACCATAAATAGGAAAGCCATAGGGTTTGAGCTTGTCATAGCCTTTAAGATAGAAAAAATGTTTTTAGCAATACAAACTCTGTATTTGCATGAGAGTCCTCTATTCAATTACATGTAGTCTTAACATTGCTATATCATATAGTAATTGATCAATTCTATTCATTGGTTTAAAGTGCCTATGAAGTAAAATACTTGGTAAAGATTTTTTAACTCAGCAGGTACACCTTTATATAGGAGTAAGGGTGAAAAAATTTTGTCAAAATATTTCAAGGTTCTTAAGATGTTTTGACCTGATGACGTCACAAGGTTAGAAGGCAAAGTTTCAAATTTTCAAATTTTTTGCATAACTTTTGTCAGCCAATTCGTGGAAATCATTAGAATGAGCAGCTGCAGACAAATGAATTATTATGAAGTCGCTTGAAAAATCCTGGCAACTCCGGAAGCAGCAAGTTTTAATTTACTTCAAAGTAGGTGCGTTTAAAACTTTTATTTCAATCATTTTTTTCAGCATCAAACCTTTAACTTATACCCTGCAACCTGTGAATTAAACCCTCCACATTTCAGTCAGTTACTCAACCGTGTCTACAGTCAAGATAAATTAGACATCAGAATGAACATAACCGGGAATACTCTATTTTTATTCATGCTTTATATGGAAGATTGTGAGTGACCCATTTGTAAATATAAAAATTAAAATGTTTATAATTATGGTTGCTTATAAAGTACTCATTAAAAATCTGTTTTAAGCACCGAGAAAAATAAACATAAAATGAGCATATGTCAGTTCAAAATTTTGGACGATAGGCTACAGCTGGTTCATACTCAAAAAAAATTTTTTTCATATGGCTAGATCTAGAGGATTTACAAATTAAATTTAATTTGTCTAAGAAATGTGCAGTTTGACTTAAACATACTACCATTATTACAATTTTTTGTAACTATAGTTAATATAAACTATAATTATTATTCCCCCCTCATTATTATTCAATAATAATCAAGCTTAAATTCATTTTTGTTAATTAATAATTAACTCGTATTCAGATTTTGCTGGTAACAGATTGACTCACCATCTAGATGCCTGCAAAAATTAGGACCTCTTGATAAGTAGTTTCTTCGTTTGAGACGTCGTCTTGCTCTTTCTTTCACTGCGATTGGATCTATTTCTTTCATGATATCACTTACCAAAGCACGTGTTACATGCGTATGGTGTCTCAATCGCAGAGCGTGCCATATGTACCTGTATCCAGCTAATTCCCGAGTCCCCCCATCTCGTGTCATCATTTCTCTTACTCTTTCAATGTCAAAACTGTTGCCCCTACTTTTGAGACCCATTTCCTGTAGCTTTCTTTTCAGGGTTCTCACGTGTATATCAATCCCATGAAACTTACTAAGTAAATCGGTGATTGCTTCGTAGAGATATCCTCGGTGAAAATATGATTCGATGAGGCTGTATATATCTCCAGAAAGCTTTTTCCCACAATTAAAACAGTACTTCGCGTTTTCAAAGTTGCTATTTTGGCCACATGAAGAGCAAAACATGACTCGAAATATGCTACAAATAGTGAGTAAACAGAAAAGTCAGACCTGTGCGCCAGGTTACAAAGCTATCGAGCCCAGTCAGTTAGCGGCCAAATGCTCGCGCATCGTTTTGTTTTCTATTTGCAGCAACTCGAATTATATTTGCAGCAACTGAACTTTTATTTGCAGCAACTCGACTTTTATTCGCAACAACTCGACTTTTATTTGCAGCAACTCGACTTTTATTTGCAACAACTCAATTTTATAGTGCAGCAACTCGATTTTCATTTGCAGCAACTCGTTTTATTTGCAACAACTTGATTTTTTTTTGCTGCAATTCGATTTTTATTTGCAGCAACTCATTTTACTTGCAGCAACTCTTTTTATTTGCAGCAAGTCGTTTTATTTGCAGCATGTTCCTTGTGGGCCACCGTAAACTGCAGCCATATGCAGCTAACAATAACATAAATATGAGGCGTTGTTTTCTCATCAAGAGATAACTCCTTGTGTAACTGCAGCCATATGCAGCTAACAATAACATAAACATGATGCGTTGTTTTCTCATCAAGAGATAACTCCTTGTGTAACTGCAGCCATATGCAGCTAACAATAACATAAACATGATGCGTTGTTTTCTCATCAAGAGATAACTCCTTGTGTAACTGCAGCCATATGCTGCTAACAATAACATAAACACATGAGGCATTGTTTTCTCATCAAGCAGTGAGAAAAACTCTCGGGAATCTTTGTGCCACTAAGTCTTTTGGTTACAAGTTACAGTGGGAGAAAATCTCGGGAAAATTTGTGCGGTCTTACACGGCGTACCAACCTAAAATCAACTCTATCCATCAAAACGATAGCATTGTAGCTACTGTCGCACATGCGCAGTAGCTACAAAAAAGGTTATTCAAGTTTGAAAATTAGCATTTCTAGCGCAATAAGTCAACAGTTTTCAAAGTTGCCAATAGAAGCTATACAGAGAAGCCCACTGAGGTGAAACATGTTGAATGTACTTCACTAATCTGCAATTACTTCTAGTATCATAATTTTATTTTCACTTTCTCATATAACTGTAACAATGAGTAATAATACAATCACGTGTTCTGATTACATGATATATTCATTAAAGTGCATATGAGCTGAAAAATGTTATATTGCTTCAGTGAATAAACCTTGGTAAATGAGGACAAGCAGTGAAAAAAATTTGTCAAAATCTTTTAAAATTCTTAGAAAATTAACATTTAAAGTCTTCAACTGATGACGTCATGAGTGGTTCCATTAAATTTGCATTTTTTAAAAATCTACTGCCAATCCGTAACCTTTGGATGTATTTAAGCCAAACTTGGGCTGGTGATGTATCGCGAGGTAGATAGATAATTAGTCCAAGTTTGACACAAATTCATCCACAAAAATGATAAAAATAATAATAATGATAGGTTTATTCATGAGTACCTCTTGCAGGTTAAACCTGAATTACAAGCACGGTCAGTTCAGCAGCACCACAAAATTACAATACTATGATAAATATTTCAAATATTTACATTAAACAAAATTTCTAAAGCCGTTGGCGTTTGTTTTCCTTATGATGTATTTGTTAGATCTTAAGTTGTGTTCGTTTTCCTTATGATGTGTTTATTGTTAGATCTGAAGTTGTAATTATGGTTATGGTTGGCAGTAGATTTTTAAAAAATGCAAATTTGTTAGAAAAAACCACTCATGACGTCATCAGTTGAAGACTTCAAATGTTAATATCTCAATAATTATAAATTAAAAGATTTTGACACAATTTTTTACCACTACTCCTCATTAACCAAGGTCTATCCACCGAAGTAATAAGATTTTTCACTTCATAACTATGCACTTTAATCTTAAATACCTCCTGTCTCTCTGAATACTCCAAAATTATAAAAGATTTTTACACAACTTTTTACCACTATTCCTAATTAACCAAGGTCTACCTACTGAAGTAACAAATTTTTTCACTTCATATGCACTTTAATCTTAACTACCTCCAATCACTCTGAATACCTCGATAATTATAAAAGATTTTGACATTTAATCTTAAATACCTCTTATCACTCTGAATAGACCTTATTCATGATGACGTCACAAGAGTGTATTCCTGCACTAAAAAGAGGCTAGGTGGTGATACTTACTTGCTGTGTAAGGCGTAATGAACATTCCAGTTAATAAACATGGTAGAACAGACATAACGAATCAAATTGATGAACAGTAAAAACGGGTTAAACAGATCCAAAACATAGCATTTCACCACCACCATGCCCCACTTTGATGCACTTGTGACGTCATCATGAATAAAGTCTATTCAAATCTGTAACTACAAAAAAACTTTAGTTAGCATCTTGTTTTCCTGATGAAAAGATGAGTATAATTAGGTAATTAAAAATAAAATGATTATTTTTAATGCTGTGTTGATCGAATCACTGATTTTTCTTATACTATTTATTTTCCTCTGTTAGAAGCAGGATACTCTTTGATGTTTCATGTCATGGCTTGATGAGTACTTACACTTTTGCTTCTCCACTTTATCAACTATCATGTATAGATGGTTTAGATGGTATTTCGGCATCAATATAATATTCATATTTTGGCATCAACAATTATTATTTTGCCTTAATCATAATATCATATGTATAATATATATAATTATATATACATTATATATGTATAGTTGCTGTTTTTTCTCTATTTATTAAGTATAGTTATACATATGTTTTATCTCTACCATTAAGTATTTATATATACATATATATATGATAGCCAATCATAGACAGAAATAATCAATTTAAAGTCGCTCCACTGAAAAAGAAACTACACTGAGATTTTTGTCAAACTTTGCCTGTGGGTCATTCCATGCCAAATCAATGAAAATTAAAAGTTCCTCACGCCTTGATTGGTCTTTAATTTCCTTTATTTGATCATCAAATGTGCCCCAACCATTGATACAAACAAATTTGAAGTTTGAGCTTAATATCTCAAATATTTATTGAGTTACTGTCTTTTTTCTTAGGGGCGGTATGGATCAAAAAAGCTCAAAAATGGTGATTGTGTAATTTGACACCATTTTCAGACCACAATTTCTCAGCAAATAAAAACATGCAAACCTTAAATTATTTGTGGGTCTACACCAAGTAGTAGAAATTACAAAAATAGCAAAACAACAGATTTTCTATTAATACTATTCATCTTTAATGAAATATTGCATGTCAAGTAGTTTAAATACAATCATGACATGAGTGCATTTTATCAAATGAATACAATAATTGAGACAACATTTATGTGTAAGTTGTGCCAGTGACACTACTGCTAAGCAACCTCTGATCCTAAAATTGTATAGACAAAACAATGAATACATTAACATAAATTTTACTGTAACTACTGTATACTGATGACTTCCCCTATATATAATTTCTCTTTTCTAGTGTTTCTAAAATTAATATGAATAAATTCAGCAACAGTAGACATTTTGTATCCAGGGTATCTAGGTATGTGTTATTTGTTAAGACAAGTGCTTATTGTTGCTGTTGATGTAGAATCTTGCTTAATAATTAACTGTTGGACAATCTCTGACCCTAAAGGCTTCTAAGCCAGTATATGTAATGTACTTTGTATCTACCCATTAGCTACAGTCGATGTGCAAAATCACCACATTATGGTAAGCCATACTGGTCAAAAATTGGGTTGAGTACTGTGATCAACAACTGGGTATTAGACATTGTGTGTAGAGTTTCCTAGATCACCGATCGAGTTTTGGAAACTACTGGTTGGGTTTTAGAGACTACTGGTTGAGTTTCAGAGGCTCATGGTTGAGTTTTAGATACTACTGGTTGAATTGTAGAGACTACCGGTTGAGTTTTAGAGACTACTGGTTGAGTTTTAGAGATTACTGGTTGAGTTTTAGAGATTACTGGTTGAGTTTTAGAGACTACCGATTGAGTTTTAGAGATTACGGGTTGAATTGTAGAGACTACCGGTTGAATTGTAGAGACTATCGGTTGAGTTTTAGAGACTACCGTTTGAGTTTTAGAGACTACTGGTTGAGTTTTAGAGACTACCGGTTGAGTTTTAGAGATTACTGGTTGAGTTTTAGAGACTACCGATTGAGTTTTAGAGATTACCGGTTGAATTGTAGAGACTATCGGTTGAGTTTTAGAGACTACCGGTTGAGTTTTAGAGACTACAGGTTGAGTTTTAGAGACTACTGGTTGAATTTTAGAGACTACTGGTTGAGTTTTAGAGACTACTGGTTGAATTATTGTAGAAACTACTGGTCAAGTTTTAGAGATTACCGGTTGAATTGTAGAGACTACCAGTTGAGTTTTAGAGACTACCGGTTGAGTTTTAGAGATTAATGGTTGAATTGTAGAGACTACCGGTTGAATTGTAGAGATTAATGGTTGAATTTTAGAGACTACCGGTTGAGTTTTAGAGACTACTGGTTGAGTTTTAGAGATTGCCAGTCCAGCTCAGAAGATCTACAAGTAGTGAGTTGAAAGTTGCAATTCGAATTCCAGTCAAGCTCCTAAGTGACCGAGATAACCTTGTACCTAGACTCTTAAATCGAAAGAGCCTTGGTATAAGGTTGCAGCCGAGAAGGAGCTGGGGCAACAAACATTGTTATTTTTTTGCCTGATGGGAAGATGGTGGAATGGAGACAAGTTATCTAGGAAACTCGACCGTCATCATCTAAAACCCAGTTGTTGATCGCACAACTCAACCCTCTTTTGACTGGTATGGCTTGCCACATTCAAAGGATTTTAATATCTTTGTTCTGAGTTCAAATGAATTTACCTATCAGGCAAAAAGGACTGATTAATATTTTTAAAGTGGAATTTTTTTGCTAGTGTAAATTATGACCTACTAGTCAGAGTGTTTGATCCCCAGTTTTGTGTTGATGTTCTTACTTATTTTCATCAATTTAATAAGCAATTATTATCCCCTGAAGTGGAGGTGACTAGCAGTTGATATTTATCAAGACACAAAGCAGCAACATGATATCTTGCGCTAGGCATAATCACTGCTCAAGAGAGATAACTGTTTTAGTATATGCTAACACAGTTGAATAAATTCAGGTGAGAGTTGGTGAATGTCAAGTTCAAGCCAAACTTATCAAAGAAAATTTTCAAATGCAAGTAAGAAAAGCCTGTGCTCACTTTAAATATTCATTGTACATTTTCTTGAAATTTTGGGGTACTGTAAAACAACTTTCATCCTACTTGTGAATACATACACCCAAATTTAGTGGCCCTTTTTGTGTTGAAGAATACACAGGAGACTTTTGGGTGCTGTTTTTCATTGAGGCCATTAAGGTACTCAATCCAAACTTTTAGCAAAACATTATAAAAATTATTCAGAAAGCTAAAAGAACAGAGTTTTGGTCTCTGCCACTATTTTTCACAGTTATATAATCGAAAACAAGTATGAGCTACATGTTTTTCCCAGAGTGTTTATTCTCCCGCGTGTTAAGATGAGTATCGCTATTTTTTGTTTCACTTTGTTTGCCACACATTGAGGTCAAAAACAATGTCTCAGTTTTCTTTTTAGTTGCTTCACTGATTAGTTATGATTTTTTGAAGTTTGACTTTTGAATTAAGTTGTGCATCAAAATGGAAATAATTTTTTGCCTCATCCCTCCCCTACACAGTTTAAAACTTTTTTCTATTTTTTTCTTATTTTAAAAAACTATAAACAGCCAATCAAGTTACGCCTAGTGCGCATATAATTTTGTGTCAAGCTTGTGAAAGAACTGATGCATGGAAACCATTAGCTATTTTTAATTCTAGCTGTCAAACTCAAAGGCAGAATTCAGTTGCAGCATACCTCGGTACGCATTGAGGGTCGTGAAAAGCATTTCATTCAATGTAAAGTTTTGAAAGAAAAACTCCAAAAAGGTAACCAGTACAAATGTGTATTGAGTGGAACTAGTGTGACATTGCCCTCTGTAGAGCATCTTGTTGTTTAATTTGTTTTTCATGAAGTTTACATGCCTATATATGAAGTGCACTTTACTGACCTAGTCAAATAATTCTGTGCTTTATCTGTTTTTGACTCTATTTTAAATTTCTCATCTCATAACAAATTGTATCCTTCCACAACGGGATTTTTTTCAATATTTTTGGTCTAAAATGGGACCCCCCTGAAATTGCTCTACCTAAAGGCAAAAATGAACACCAAAGCAGGTTTTCCAGTATCTCATTGAATTCAATTTCATTAAAATTAGTCAACCCCCATTTCCAGCTTCAGGAATATTTTTTTCAAATCAGAGTTATCACAGACACTACAAGATAACTGATAAAGCTTTGTGTTCTCTTGCGAGGTAATTTTGGAACTTTGATCAAATCAGACTTTTTGAAAACTTTGTGCCATGTGCTTATTCAAGAGTTGTTTGACTGTGAGTTGTTGAACATTACACTTAAGTAATTATTGTCTTAAGTAAATATTATATATGCAATTTTAAATGAGTTTATTAAAAGGAAAGATTTTTTTATAGCCATTTTGTGGTGCACGTGGTCATGGCTGCAATCTCCAGCGAGTTGTGAAGAAAAAATACTGATGAAGTAAGGAAAGTGAAGAAATGCTAAATAAATTTACATTTTTGTTTCTAGTTCTTTTGGTCTGCTTTACTTTTAGACTGTTGGAATTCAGACTGATTACCTGATATTAATGTTTGAGTTTTGCAATGGCAATCAAATTTTATCACAGACTGTATTTAGTCAGGATTTAAAATCAATTTTGTGAAATCTAAAAAACCCCAAAATAACAACCTTTGGTTTAGACATTATAATATATATATGAACAAGGAGTTGATTGAAGAAAGTTTAAATAAAAGTTTTTGCATAATTTGTAACTCATTAAATGGTCTGAAACATGAACGATAGCTCGACCAAGCTCAGATACAAAGATACCTTTTAAAGTGGCTTTTAAAAAGACAATCTCAAGAGCGCTCGAGATGGCGAGGCGTTAACAGTGAATGAGTGAGCACATCTGAAGAGAAAAGAACTACCGATCTCAAAGATTTCAGGACCAAACGGAAAGTTGAATCGGCCTGCATAGCAATACAGACCGGCACGTTTACTGTAAAGTGCAACAGCGATCGGGTTCACTTCACACCAAAGAAGTCATCGATCGCAAGATACTCATGCCTCGTCATCCATAATCACTCCTTGTACAGCCAGATTAAAGAGTAGTTCTACGCTTGTTTTGGTACAATAAATACTTTTCGTATTTTTACCAACTAAATGCATAAATCAATCCACTCACCTTTCGAGGACTTCAATAAACAAATTGCCACTCAGGTTACGCTGCGAGAAGCCACGACGACTTCGACAAACTAAAGAGAACAAAATAGGGGTACACTGCATGGTCTAACATCAACTCTGATAAAGTTACTCTAGACCAGCACTTTGTATAAGCCCTATAAAACCTCAAAGAAAAGCACAGGCCTCCAAAAATCTTAAGCCCGTGTTTTTTAACCACAGGCGGCCAAATCAAAGAGTTCGAAATAGGTGACGTCATTACTTCGAATTAGATTTCCAACGGTCGTTCTAAACTGAGTTTAAAAACCGACCAGAATTGTCTTAACTTTTGATAGATACTATCCAGAACACGTGATTGAGACGGTAAATGAAAAGTATTTTGCTTACCTTGTGTAAATTGTGGTGCTTGTTGTCATTTAGGGATGGGTTTTGGGACGGGTTTAATCTAAAATGGAACCAAATGCACTTTAATTATTCTTTGCCTCACAACGATCGTTGCAGTCTCCGCCAAAAGACCAGAACAGCGTTTCTTCTAGCTAATTTCTTGACAGGTGCTTAGGGAGGTTTATTCAGTGGTGCAACTTTTAACAACTCTTCAGTAAAATTTGTCGCCATTCATCGTGCATGTATCACCACGTCGTGTAAATAGTACAATTCGTTTTTTCCTTCGGTTTTCGCTTTGTTATTCTAAAAAATGACCAAACCAGCTTTCAGTTTAAGATTGTTCTTGGTTTGAAACCTTCACAACAATTCCGTTTCAGAAACAAAACTAAATACTTACTTATTTAGAGTTTCTAGAGTTTATGACTTTTTGTCGACGTTTGTTTATTCGCTGTAGATTGTCGTTTCGCTTCGTGTTTATCAGAGCAAATTCATCGTCTTGTTATTCACCATTAATTAATCCTTGTCAAGCAGCTGAGTTTTTGTCATTGTATTTCAACAATAAAGAATCAATTTTAACTTTAAATCTTTCTATATTCCTATCTTTCGGATTATCTATTTACTCTATTTTTAATTAGTACTCGTAGATTGAAAAATGGCGGTAAAATTCATGTAACGAGGCAGCTTTGTCGTTAAAATCAACTGCATTTTTACATCTTTTGTAAAACTGCTTTATGTAGGCCGGAGCAATAACTGCTTTTTGAATGCTTTTGTGCGTAATAGGTTCGCACTTCGAGCATCAATGGATTCTCACAGCATTTGAGTGATGGGGAAATAACTCTGGCACGCGACATGTACGAGGTTCGCAACGTCTTTTATTCCTCTCTTACATGTTACGCTATAAAGCTCAGTGTACCTTACGGCTTGAAGAACTCAACAAGATTGTTCTCTTTCTGTCTTGTTGGGTTACTATATTATCAACACAACTGATTCATGTACCACAAACAGCGGTAGGGGGGGGGGGGATGCACTTGTGATCTTGAGCGGACCTTTGGTTATCAGTCCTTAAATACGATATTCAAACAATTCTGATATCTGATATGTGTAACAATATTTAATCCGGCATTGTGAGCTTTTCTTTATAAGTTTATTGCTTTCTTAGAATGCTTTGAGTTCGTTCGCCTATTTGCTACTCATGTTCGTTAGGTTTTTGGTTTTCTCAATATTTTCATTCTGTACTGCTACATGCATGCATGTGTGTTGTTACATTAAATACAGCAATGAATTCAA
>JAOBAT010132208.1:0-12303 GCA_026413305.1 Hydrozoanthus tunicans | reverse complement strand
CACAGCACGGAAACTGCCTTGGTGCGAGTTTGCAACGACATTCTCCGCGAAATTGACCAGAGAAAGATAACTATTCTGTGTTTTTTTTCAGCGAAGAAAACTCACAGGGCACGAAGTTGCCGCAATCATTGTTTCCGTGGTCGAAATCTTCCTTCCCCAATTCTTTCCATTTTTCGCTCGTACCCAATGCCGCTCGACCAAAAAAACCCTAGATGGCGGCAGGCTGGCCTGCTTATGGTATATAGAAAAGCTAAGGGGAGTTGATAGATAGGAACTTCTTTTGTACTCAGGCCAATAACCAGACACGCTTTTTTTTTGGCTGAGATTTTAAGTTGCTAAAAAAAAGTCTATTTATAGGTGATATTATATGGAGGCAATAACCAAGACAGATTCTAGCCAATTACTAGGCCCAGCGTTCTATTTCAAAACCACTTTCAGTCAATATTTGCCCTAGAGGTTCAGATTAACGAAACTTAACAAAACGAAACTAAACTCTAATTCGTTTTTTGACTTGCAGACAATAAACAATTTGACCGCGGCTTTTTATTTTGACAAGACTTGAAATTCCCGAGTTTACACATGTAAATTAGTTGTTATCAAATTTTAACTTCTTGCATCCTAGACAACAATGTAAAAGCAAATAGATTTTTACGAACAATAAAGGTAATTTTTAAGTTTCTGAAAACGAAAGTAAATTCTTAGGGGCCGTGTCTATCTTCAATCTGCTGAACACTAAAGAGTTGCCGTCAATATCTGAACTGCTTGAAACAGAAGTCGACATCTCCTATAAATCTACCAATCTAAGTTTGCGTGTAAAGTGAAACTCTTACGGCCCCCCTATTACGGCAATCTCGTTATTACGGTCACCTCGTTACTGTACGACCACTTATTTTGGTCCGCCGGCCAAATTACCATACGTTATGATTTCTGTAAAAAAGAAAGGCTCTCGCTATTAAGATCAACCTGTTATTACGGCTAATTTTTTCTAGTTCGTTGGTTTATTAACGGATTCCACTAAATTACTTTTTGTTGATTTGAAAGACTGTTCCACTGAAACGAGTTAGCCGACAAAAATCTGATAATCAAAACTTCAAGTTCTTAAATTAATAGAACTATCTTTTGAAGCATTAACGAAAGTATACACTTCTCAATTGCCCCATTTATAGTCTACACGGAACTTTTGGTTCAGCACGGATAAAAAAGAATACGCGTACCAAGAAAAAATGGTTCGGCACGGATAGATTTTGTTGTGTAAACGACTTCGCCCCAACCGTGCCGGACTAAAATTTCGCCCGTACTTGGACCGTGCATGTCGAATGGAGGTGCGAGCACGGATAAACTTGACGGTTATCACAAACATCAGCACAGACGTTAGACGAAGAACGAGATGATGCAAAACCCAGATGTAATGAAATATTTAATGAGCCAACAGCTCAGGGTGATCAAACAAAGAAAAAATGAGTATTTTAGAGAAAACAAAACCCGGAGTACAAACCCTATGAAGAGAACTTTACCAAACGGGAGCCGTATTCTTTTTATTGGGCAAACCCGATTTGTATCCGATCCTATATAACCAAAAATTCTGTGTAGTTTAAATTGGGCTTGTATTTCCTTTATACAGCTTCGAAGTTTCTTCATAGAAAAAAACTCGTCCGTCAAAAGATTCACTTAGCATTTTTATGTGAGAACAAGTTTTATAAAAGAACACTGAGGCTAAATTTGGTTTTTAACTACCGAAGTTGGTTTTAAATCAAGCCACAAGCTACAACCTTTTAAACAAACTTGAAATCGAACAGGCTAAGGTTAAAAGTTTTAGTAAAACGCAATAATTAATAACTTAATTAAATTTTTGGATTATCGCGGCTAAAATTCAAAATGTCATAACAACATTCATACAAAAAATGTGATTGCTGCAAAAAAGGTGAGATAAGTTTCACATGCAGACTGAGTCTCCAAAATAGACTTTGGGTTCGCTGGCACAGAAAGAAACAAAACAGTATGGACAGTATGAAGCATAACTGTCAGTTATTTAAAACGAGAAATGGGCAAATTGAAATTATCTGTTTCAAGGCAAAAATAAGTAAACCCAACAAATCTGCCGAAAAATTTAAATACATGTAACTTAACGTAAAAATATTTGTTACACTTGGCATAAATTTAAACTTGTTTATCGACTCTTCCCAATCAAAAACGCAATGATTAGGGAAAAACCTTCATACGCTAGTCACAGACAGTTTTTCTGTAATAAAGAAACAAAAAAAGCTAGATAGTGAATACAATGTCAGTGAATTTCTAATTTTTCAAAATCTACATATCTTAATAAGAAACCTTACCGCAAATTTCGCTTTCGATGCGTTAAGATGCGATGTGCTTTGACCTTATCTGCTCTGTAAAACCTACGTTTATTCAAAAGCATGTCTAACAAGGTATTACTCTAGCAGGGCTTGCAATTGCATGTTCAAAAGCTGGTTAGATTTAATCCAGAGTTTAGCCAAATTTCTCCTCTGAGGAATGGTTTACAGTTCTTATCAAATTTCGGGGAAAAAAACTTGTCAACTCCAAAATTACAGCTCAATTCACCCTTTGTAATGTTGTAAACAAGAACATAGGTTAGAAATTTAAATTTTGGTTAGTGCTAAGCGGCCTTTGAACACTGACTGGGCCCACAAATTTATCTTTATGACTCGAAATATTGTACTTTTCTATTTCACATTTATGAGTAAGCGTGCAAAATGTGCGCGAGCTTGTAAATATGGTCAAAGAAAACAAACTTACATATAAAAACAAGATAGCAGTCGGAGAAAAGACGAAAGCCAGAATAAATGTCTTCATAGCTTTCAGACAGGTAACTTAGCTTCAAATGTTTTAACTTTGTAAGTAAAAAACTAGAAATCTTACCGTTGAAGACTTCTTGGATCGGCTGAAAAAAAATTCTCGCTGTGGTGTAGAGAGGTTTGCCAAAAAGACAATTAGTTAGTTATTGGGGGGCGACATGAAAAATAAAGTCGATTTTTTCAGATCTATCTCTTTCCCTCATTATCGCGAAAGTATGATATTCTAGTCATTTCATTTAAGCGCGACACCGACAATTGTATCTTTCTTGAAAGACCATTATTTATTAATAAGATTATATCAAAGAACAAACTGAGAATGTCTCCAGATCGAATCTTCGATATCCGTTCTGTGGATCATACAAGCTTTGATTTTCCGTCAATGGCGATTAAGAAGTTTTTCACAACCTTCCGGTAATATTAATTGTATAAAATATCTCACAGAGTATGAATAGAACGTAAAATTTAAACAGATATATTCAAAGAACCCTCCAGCAATACATTAAACAGTTTAGCTCTTTAATTCGCTGTGTCCATGAATACCAATCTTGATAACTCACTAAACATTTTTCATATCATGGTTTTTGACAGTTCATACGACCAAACAAAAAAGGGAATTTTAGATATTTTTCTTTACAAATACTTCTAAACCACGTGTTTGAGGCTCGATATAAACTAGCTATCAAAAGCACCATGATTTACACAGCATGTTAAATATAGAAATTAGTTTTATAATTTAGACTAGAATGTGATTCTTAATTGCTAGAAAATGGTATATCTCAATTTTGACTTTCCTGTTCTGTGGTATTCTATGAAAACCAATAAAAAACAATAAATTCAACCCTGACATGGTGTTTTTAATTTCAGGCCAATTTTGTGTGTTAAATGTTGTTAAATCGTTAGTGTTTTTATACATATAAATATAAGAGCAAATCGGTTTCGATATGTCTATTTTTGCCTTTCTTTATAGACAACTGTAACTATTTGCCTTTTGTGTCGAAGAGTACATTTGATCGGTAAAACTTAACACACTAAACTATCAAATCAAACTTTACGTTTGTCTCAAATCTCTTGACAAGGCGACGCGAAGTCCAGTTTTGGTTTATTGTCACGATAATTTGGCGCCATCTGCCGCGTTATACCTTTTTACATGAAGTTCTAAACTTGATGACGCTGCACCGTGTTTAAAAAAACCCGAATCCTCCTCGCTTTGTTCAAATTTTGCTCTAGCTCACTTTAGATGTTTCTATGTTCAGCAGAGAATGCTTTCCCAACAAACACTATATATATTTGTTGGATGATCACTTTGAAAACAATTAACTATATAACTTCAGGCAGACGTTTGCTCTTTCACTTAAAAAGGCAAATTGCATCTGTTCTTTACAGTCAGCCAATCCATCTACTATACGTGTTTAAATCAACGCGAACTAAAAAAACACTCAGACATTCTAGCCGTGGAATGAGATTGTCAAAAATACATAACGCTTTGTCATTTAGTTTGAAATATTTCAAACGACAACACATAGATTATATTTCAGATATTTCCTATCGTCTATTTCAGTGAAAGTATAGTAATGAATCTCAATAACCTGTTAATTGCTTTTTTGAACGTTAATTAGAATTAATCGACCTAGTCCTAATTTCATTCTTCTTCGAACTTGAAATGGCGAGAAAAATGAAAATTTGAGAACCAGCAAGAGTTCATGCATCCATGAATTAGAAAGACAAGTCATTGGTGTTTTACACCTATTTACCTAATTCCAGGAGGTAAAAACTATGCCTGATCAAGCTTTTTTGGAAGGCCTAGGCCAGTTTTTGTATTCAAACTGTTTTCTTTATTTAGATAATTTAAAGTGCTCAAATAGAATTCGGACGGAACCACTGAAATCAAGGGGAATTGCTAGAGCCTTAAACTATTTGTCTTTTAAACAAATTAAAAATAACATTTAATAATAATGAATGTTTCAAAGCGTTGTTGTATTACATGACAAAAAAGTAAAACTTTGTTCGGCTTTGCTTGAATTGTCAACCTCGCACCGTCAAGTCCAAAAGTTCTGTCTAAAGCGACTCAAACTCTGCCTATTATTATTGAAAGTTTTCGACATAACGTGTGCTCAATTTTATAGAAAAGAAACAAACAATGGTTCGCCATTGGGCGATATCACAAAATTCCGTCTGCCTGCTCACAAAATTCAAGCCAATCAGATTACAGGATTCATTTCATCATGCCCGCTTGCAAGTCCGAAAAACAACGAAAAATGTTTTTCGAATTCTTTAACTACGAAAATATTCGGACAAAAAAGTTTTCGGACAGAAAGATCTAGAAAAGGTCAAAAGTTTGACTCCTGATGACGCTTAAAACTGGTAGACTAAAGGATTAGCACCCTCGTTTTCGTTGGTGTTGATTGAAAGCCAGACGTTTTGTGAGGAAAATGTCTGAAAGTTCGAGATAATTTTCTTTAATTAGGGTGACACGCAACAGTGGAAATTGACAAACTAATGGCCCTCGTGCAGGTAAAAAAAACTACAAACTGAGTGTGTAGTTACTGGAAGAAGCTAAAGAAGAGATCGAAATTATACAAATATACACTAAAAAAGAAGTGTTCTCATTACTTGCCGATTTGAAGTATTTTCTAACAAACAATTACGTATACGAGTTTCCTGGCCGATCTCGGCCAAGTTGTCTTCAAAAGAGGGCTAATATGAATTAAAGTTTAACCAAATATTGATTTAGTGCAAAACTGCCTTTGCTTCTTACCTGTTGCTTCAGGGCTCCTAAATTTTCAGGTTTATCAGAAGTGGAGTTGAACAAATATTTCTAACATGATGTCTTGTAGCTTTTAAAACACCTAGACAAAATAAAAAGAATACAAAAATACAACCAAATTTCGGCTTAACGCTGGATTAAATCTAATCCTCTTTTTAACTGTTTTGGTCCATGCAAAAGCATAGATAATTTTGTTTGTATCGGAAAGCATCGATGCTAAAAAGAACCTGTCGAGCTGCCCGGTTGCTCAAAATCTCGATTAACTTAATCCTTGATTAAAACAAAATTCAAAGAATAAGTTTTACATAAGAAAGCTTTGTAATGTTTACGAAAACCTGCCCAGTTTTACCAATTAGGCTACCCTTTACACGGCACCGATTGAAATTTAACCGGTCGAAAATTTGCAACTTTAGGCGTTTCGTTTACACGGAACCAGCCGAACCTTACAAATATTTAACCGGTTACCCGTACAAATTTTCGTCCGGCAAAATCGAGGTTAATTTTTTGTCCGATGTCGTTAAAAAGGTATAGTTGGTACCGTGTAAACACTTCAACCGGTTAAATTATTGCACAGTTTGAGAATTGATCTGCGCATATTCACGTGTTAAATGGCTGACAAGTAACCGCGGGCTCTAAGTTCGATCTCAACTACACTTTGTTTTATTAAAATTTAAGTAAAATTTTGCCCAGACTCAATGTTCTTACTTTTTTCAACAATCTGAGCCTTAAAATGTTCTTATTTTGTTCTTAACAGCAACATATTCTTTTATGCATGGTTGAAAATCGACCTCAAAGACCTTCGCGGTGCTTATGTATGACCAGTTTTTAGTTCCAGAACGTGTGTGCGTGCAAGACACGTCGTTCTAGTGGTGTTACAGGTGCTGTATCAAGTTACAGTGCGACGTTGTTCCTGTTTACTTATTTAACTTTTTTTCTTTTTCGCTATTTCTTTTTTTTTTAATTTGTTTAATTTTTTTCTAAAATTTTCATTTGAGCCTCAAATTGTTCTTAATTTGTTCTTATTTTTCGGGCGATTTGAGTCTCACTGTTCTTATTAAGTGTGTTCTTAATAAAAATAAAAAAAAGTGTGCCGATTTCGTGTAAACAAAATATACTTCCGGGCAAAAAGAGAGACGGTTCCGTGTAAACAGTATGTACTGTACTAGTTTTCGACCGGTTAAAAATTTAACCGGCACCGTAAGACAAACACTAGTGTCAGTCCGAAATCCATTAGTACTAAGAGTTCATTTCATTTTTCATAAGAACCTTTTCTGTAAGAACTTGAGGCTGAAAATCACCAAAAATTTAAGAACAGGTTAAGAACATGTTGAGGCTGAGAAAAGGTGAAGAACATTTGTTTATGATGGTAACCTATTGCAAATAATTCATACAGTGTTATTAAAGAATCTTCTTGCTCGCAGAAAACAATTTTACAAACATGTTTTTTTCATTTACCAAATCTCAGTTCTTACAGGTGTTTCTCTTGAGACAAACTAGCAAAAAAGTCAGTATCAGCTACTACTTCTATACTACACGAATGTACCACATAAATGTGTTATTAAAATCAATACAAATATTTTAAGAACATGTTTAAAAACGTTTGAGGCTGATATCCCGAAAATATTGAAGCACGTTCAGCCTGCGAGTCAAAAAATTCGACGTTCTTATAAAAAATGAATGTAATGTCTTTTTCTTCTTTTTTTTTTGACGAGAGACAAAGTTTGTCGTTATGAACCCTTTGTGTTATGCAAGCAATAGAGGTAAGGAAACACTGAACATGGATTAAACTCAACTTAAACTAGGGTTAGCACTAATCGGCTGCTGAGGACCCGGACCCAGATGTCTAAAAGCTCTATACCCCTTGGTCCGTTAAATAAATACGCGGGAAAATAACGGACCAACTCGGTTAGCAAAGCTGAGCTTACAATACAATACAATATCTTTTTTTGAGAGAGTAAAAAACATGTTAATCCTCGGAAGTTTTCTAACACACGGCTTGAATGTTCTGTTCTTGTTGTTTTGAAAATCTCGGTAAATAAAGATGATATTTTCAATACACTGTTAATTTGCTGTTGATAATATCGGTTCGTTTCAAACTGACATGTTTTCTGGATGTCTTACTAAACTTTATATTATGTGCAATTAGTTTTCGGATATGATGAAATTTGGAAACTAAAGGGTTCGCGCTGCACTGCAAGATTTTGCTGTCGAAGCAACTTCATATGACCAATTAAATTTTAAATAAAGAAGGTGGCAATTTTTTGTAGATGTGGTTTATAAGAAGTGTGCTTTTAAATCTGTTATTGTTTTTTAGTAAGAAAGAGAACTTTTTTTTGCTCGTTCAAGCGAGGATTTTTTGTGTATTTCAATTTCAAAAACACAGGGCGTGCGCGTCGTTAAAAAGCCACATATCTGACACTGTCAGAAGAAGAGAAAATTTGCAAACCAAACTATTAATTATATCTAAAATACACCGGCTGCTAAAATTGAGTTAAGTATAGAAAT
Source organism: Hydrozoanthus tunicans (assembly GCA_026413305.1). Classification (NCBI taxonomy): domain Eukaryota; kingdom Metazoa; phylum Cnidaria; class Anthozoa; order Zoantharia; family Hydrozoanthidae; genus Hydrozoanthus; species Hydrozoanthus tunicans. The sequence goes on along the minus strand of JAOBAT010132208.1, from coordinate 4,200 downwards.
AATAAACGAAACTACAACTCAGAAATTTAATCAGTGTGTTTAAAACCAAAAATCTAACAGTTAACACAAAGTGGTTCAGTTTTAATGTGTTCTTTTGTGGTAGCATTTTCTGCTGAACACAAGCAAACAGCTCTTCTATAAAAACACACTTTATGTTTAGTCTGTCTATAGTGCTAAATATATTTGCACCTATTCACAAACTATACAATTTTAAGCGAAATTAAAGAAAACGCAACGAAAGCGAAAACATGACTTAAAGTAAAATAGGTTGTCTAACAACTCAAAATACTACATTGTGTGAAAAACAAACTACTTTAACGTCTCCACGTCTATCCTTGACAGTCTAAATTGTCTGTACCGCCTACAGCCACTAGTTTGTGTAGACTTCTTGCGACGCAGGTTACAAAATTTTAATTATGTTGAAATAATCTAAACAGAATTCTGATTGGCTGCGGCTGAGAGGGCAATATTATCTTGTAACGATCGCAGGTGCGGGCATTTCAAAGTTTTTCCCTTTTTTACAACAGGTTCTATTATCTAAGACTTTTCACTTGGTTCAAAAGCATATGACAAACCACATATTAACCTCATTCGCTCGCTTTTTACTAGGAAATCTCAGACCTCACTCGGTCCGTGCGTCACGCTTTCCCAGTAAAGATCTTGCTCTCGGTCATTTATCAAGTACGTGTAATCAAGGGTTCGTTAACGTTTTTTCTTTTTTTTTGAATGTGAGACAAAACCAAGTATTTTATCTCGCGTCCCAAAAAAAAGAAGAAAAATACCTTAATGAACCCTTGGTGCAACATGTATAGCAACTGTTCAATGGTTTCTTAACATTAGTTACATATAGTTTTTAAAAAACTATTGAATGCGTCGACGAGTGGATATAAACTTTTAGTATTGTTATAAATAAATTATCGTCACTGTGAGGTGATAGGAAAAGCTAGGCCCGTAGTCAACTTGAGGCGAACCGAGGCACTTGTTGTCGTAAAACTATTTTCATAGGTTTATATCGCCTGCAAAGATTATTTCTAATTAGTGCGAGTTTTAGACTATAGTAAATGATTTATTTAGTAGTTTAGCAAAAAAACTAAGTGAAGGGATTTTTACTTCATCCGGTTACGAGTTTCGTACCCTGAGACGATATTAGTGTAACTGAAACCTGAGCTTAGGATAAATTTAGAATGTGAGCTGTTGAAATGCGATAACCTAATTAAGTGATTTCACTGTTTGTACATGAGGAGTGTTTCAATACGTGATGGGAACTTCTTCCCTAGCATTTACGTACAGGAAAGTTCCTACAAAAGGGTGTACAATCCTATAGATAGGCTGTTGTATTCTACAAATAATCTTGCATACTTTCATGTAAACGCCTTAGTCTAGCTTGTAATAAATATGTGTAAGAATTGTATCTTGAGTAGTTCGCATTGTCGCAATAAAGTGTGTGAAAAGTACAGTCCTGAGAGAGCTATTCGAGGGGCCAGCGCAAGAGTTCAGATAGAAGACTTTCGATCGTAGGGAAAGTTTCAAGAACACTTGTCACGGTGAGTATCTTTAGAGAGAAAACTGAAAAATAGACAAAAAAGCATCGCGCGAGTTTATATAAGGCAGTTTCAAAAGTAATCCAAATGTAATCAGCCGTTTTTAATGACAAAGCTGTCTCGTTTACATGTATTTCATCGCCGTTTTCAATCTGTGAGGTCCACTGTCGACGGTCGGCAGTATTTTTAATAGCAAAAAATTTTGTGTTCAAGATTTGGAAGTTACTATAAATCAATGCATTCTGTGTTAGTTGGAATAGTCCATCTCTCATTTGTTTTCTCATGTTTTTTTCCTTTTCAGCGTTTTTCTGTCCTAATGAGTCACTCAGGTAAAAAAATGTCTCGTACAATGGAATATGCACGCGCTAATTAGATGAATTTGGTATACTTTTAAGCCCGGTTTCCATATAGTTGCAGGAGTCACAGCAGTCGTGAAGAGAAAGTTTTTGCGCGTGCCGCGACTGCTGGCGACTCCTGCGACTCACCGGTTTCCATAAAATCGCAGCTGTCGCAACTGTCGTGAGCGAATGGTCCAACCCCTGGTAAACAAACAAACTACTGCAATGGTTTCTGGGATACATTTTGTTGCAGGAGTCGCAACCAAACTTTCGTTCCAAGTTTCCATTAAAATTTTGTGTTGCAGCAGTCGCAGCAGTCGCGAAACTCGTGTTGCAGCAGTCGCAGAGAAAGAACACGGGCGTCGCGGACGCCATCGCGGCATCGGTTTCCATATAGTCGCAGCAGTGGCAAGAGTCGTAGAACAACTTTGTTTGCGACTCCTGCCACTGCTGCGACTATATGGAAACCGGGCTTTATGCGGTTCTAGGGATAAAGACTTTATGATCAGAAATTTGCCGGGGGTATATGTCCCCAGACCCCCTAAAATTGCTCACGCTTTGGTGCTCGCACGGCCAAACAGATATTCAAACTGCCAGTCGGTTAGTAACAAAATGAACCTGGGCTGTCCGTACTATTGCAGTTAGCAATGAGGAAAAATGTCATTTGGAAGAGTTGAAGTCCATGGGCGTAACTCTCTCTTCGTATGATAGGGTTGCTCATTTTAGGGGTCAAAATTTTCAGGGGCTTTTTAGAAAATAGGTTATTTAAGAAAAACGATATTTTTAGGGTTTGCAATCGGCAAGAACAAAACGAGCAAACAAAACGATAAAAAACGCAAAAAACGGAATTTGAAGTTCAAATGTAGGAAACAAAAATTAAATATGAGAGTTCGAACTTTGTTTTTCTGCTTCTTAGGAAAACGGCTGGCACAAAGGTACACGCGTTGCTATGGCAGCCATGTATGGACAGCTGCTCTTTTTTTAAATTTATGCAGCCAAAGGGCAACGTGGCTTCAAAACCTTAACCACGCATGTGCAATGGTTACATTAGACCTTTCCGTGTTCGAGGTACCGCTGGACGCACTTTCGGCGCACATGGTCTGGCATAATCGACTTGAACTGGAGTACAACGACAATGACAGAAAGAACAAAGATTAGCAACAACTGACTTTAGAAATTGACAATACTCATCAAAAGTAATGAGTAAGCGAACTTTTGGTTCCATAAGTATAGTTTCAAAGAAGAAATTACCGTTCAAAATACGTAAAACAGCTTGAGGCAAGAACAACAAGTGAGCAATACATTATCTGTAAAATTTCCAATTTCTAAAACTCTGTCGTGGAAAATTATTCGGCAAATTAATCTCATGTTTTCAGAGAAAGTTTGTTTTGCAGAAATATTTTATTATTCAGAAGTCTTGTTTCTTTAGTTGAATTGGATAGAGGAGTATGTATGCTAACGAGGATAAAGATGAGTTATTTAATACTCGCCCTCGTATACGCCGTGAGTTCTAAAATAACACTTTTTCAAGCTGGAACTTCCATTAAGGTGTTCGGTTCTAATTCAGCTCGGGACTACGTCTGTGCACGTGGACCGTTAGTCTATTTTTATCAGCGGTACCTTGAGCTCGAAAAAGGTCTGTTACGAGCTACTCTAATTACTCGTCCCGTTTAGAATTGCTTTCTTAAGGTTCTAGTAAATAGGTTTAAGCAAACATTCCAATTGTTGTTACAAGAGATAACTAGCCGTAAAGTTGTGACTTTATGATGGCGACTTAATAAATCGTGGGAAAATGGAAAAAGTCTTAGATTTAGGCTTGTTATGCTTAAATATAAGTATCTAGACCTGTTCAATCAAGGCCACAGAATAAAGATTTAAAGAAATCGCGCGCGCGAACCTTGAAGTTCGGGGGTGGAAGTGGAATCTTTTCAGTATGATAGTTCGTGATTCCCAGATATTTTTCGAAGAACGAGTCATGATTCATGTATAGAATTTCTTCATAATTCATGAGACAAAAATTCATTTATTATTTATTATGATTCATGATTCACAGCCTGCGAGATGACGTGATTCAAGATTCCTTCACTATTTTTAGCCGTGATTCATAATTCCGCTTCCATCCCCGATTGAACGAAGTATCTCTGTGTATTAGCTACACCCCGGGGGGGGGAGGGGGGGGTACTCCAGCGTGGGGACGCGCCACCTTTCCGGGTAGGGTTTTTCGACATTCTTATCATAAACAGGTGAGAATGAACTTAATTTAGTACAACAAACTTAACATTGTATAATGACGAAAACCTAACTTTAAAAGTAAATTTATT
>JAOBAT010132197.1:0-12306 GCA_026413305.1 Hydrozoanthus tunicans | reverse complement strand
TCTCTCTCTCTCTCTATCTCTCTCTCTCTCTCTCTCTCTCTCTCTCTCTCTCTCTCTCTCTCTCTCTCTCTCTCTCTAACTATCTATCTGTTCGCTGTTTCACGTCTCTTCATTGTACCTTTTTTCCTCTAAACAGCTTGTGTAGATACCAGCACAGGTTGTAGCGTTATACCGAGGTTTTTTTGTGGCATTCCAAACATAAGCCAAAGGTGCCCAAAACATTGTAACGTTTGTTAAGGTAAGCGAATAATGTATTGTATAAAAATCTTGTTTCCTCAGTGGATAAACCTTGCTAAATGAGGTATAGCGGCGAAATTAAAATTTTTTTCGAAATTTTTATAGTTCTTGAGATATTTTGAAACATGTAATGTTTTCAACATCATAAGTGTGCCACAAGCCGGAGCTAAGTTTGGTTAAAAGTTTAACTTCAGAGTGTTCGTTAGCATTTGGAAGTACAAATTGCAGCTTTTCAACATGCGGACGATACGAACCTCTAGGAGGTCCGGGGGCATGCTCCCCCGGGATATTTTTTAAACTGGACTTACCTCTCTAAAACGCAGTATCTTACGTTTCCTTGGCCAGCATTGGTCAATCAATACTTCTAAATCCCATATTTCTAGAAACCTGGTCAGTTTAGAGATCGTTCATTCATTGAATTCAAAGGCTGAGTCACTATCACTATTAAAGTCTCATTTATCACAGTGCAATCAACAATTTCTACACTTAGAAAACAATTATTTCGTGAGGAAACTAGTCCGGACAATATATGTCAAACAACAGGGGATTGCGTCCAATGTCCGGTCTCAAACGAAACCCCTGACTGGCTTCAAAAAATGCAAATTTTCCTGTCACACTTGAGACGTCATTAGCTGAAAACATTGAATGTTTATAATATCTCGAGAACCATTAAAAATGTGAACGTTTTTTTCACCGCTATCCCTCAATTTGCAAGGTCTATCCACTGAGAATTTTTTTTTCATTTCTTAACATTTTAACCAACCTTTTGCTGATTGGCTGCGATATTCTAATCAATGACGTTAGTTTAAGAACATTCCCTTGTACGTACTTGCTAATGTTCGATTGTAAAGCGCCTTTTACCAAACAAGAAGAAAAACAATTCCTCAAGTTTTTCAAAGTTTCAACGTTACTTTGTAACATAATAACATTATAAATGGAACCTATATTAATTAAATTTTGTCTTGTTTAATCGATCTTGCAAGCCTTAGCAATCATCTAACTTTTTCATCTTCTGTATCTCTATGCATTGGCGACAAGGAAAAAAATTATTGAGAAGGCACAGTGGAAATTATAGAATCTCGTTATAAAGCTTGAAATTCCTAGTCAAAAGTTCCTGTTGTTAGCAAGAAATTATTGATTGGCATTCAGACTGCCGCCCACGCTATATAACAGACCTGGTTGATTTAGAACTTCACCAGGTTTTTCACAAGTATTTCGTCAGGCCACAAGATTAATTTTCCAGCAGGTTGATAGTTTTTTTACCAGGTTCATTTAAAGTTCCTATCAAGCTTAAATTTTTACTTTTTGGAATAAAACTGTTGTCATCTGTGAACTCAAAATTTGAATAACCAAAGAAAATTTCCACGTCTAAGTATGCTTTTTGATAAAAAGAAAGATTGGAATGTCAATTTTGACCGAGCAGGCCGGGGACTGGTAACCTGTGACGTTGCAGCAGTGAGTTAAGTGCTTTTGTTTAACATTTTCATTTCTGCTAAAAAATGTCATAAAATTTTTGTTTCAAACAATTTCAAGGGAATAAGTCACTGATTAAAGTTATAACAATGTGACTATTATAGCCAGAATTAAATTATTTGAGATGAAAAGATTGTCTCTGCTTTATGCCTCCTGCTACGTCATCATTGCACGCTTCGAGTCTAAAAAATGTAACAGGAATGGCGCGAAAAGATTTTTTTTTCAAAAACAACTATTATAAAAGGGTTTACTTTTCATCTGGAACTTAAAAAATATGCTTGATAGAGACTTTAAGGGCATGGCCATTCAAGTCTTAAGGCCCGAGTAAACCCAAAGCGTGCTATGTGGCCAATTTTTCTCATGTTTCTTACAGTATCTCCATCCATGATTTGAATCTACAAAATCGGCTGGCGTTTAACAATAAAAGTAATTTATTCGATTAATTACTTATCGAAACTCCACCAGGTCGCAAGGGAGGATTAATTTTTCACCAGTTTCATCAAAATTTGAAAAAATTTTTTCTTTCCAGAATTGACCAGAGCCTGAGTTGGCAAAAAGTAGCTTACCAGTTTGCCTTTTCATCAGATCTGTCACACAGGGATGTTTTGCAAAATGATTGCCAACGAATGTTTTTGCACAATTTTTTTTAACCTAAATTTAAATGGCAACATCATATTAATGCAAGAAACCCTCTAAAATTGTATTGCTTTTTTTCATTTAACCATCTCTGTTTGTGTTTCAGGCTAATCCGCCCCTATGTGGCTGCTTAGTTCTCTCGACGATTATTTGATTATTTAAAAAAATAGTTAAGGGTTTTGTTTTCATCTGAAGGTTTTATAGTATAAATTATCTAATGGGTAAGTTACGGGAGATTTAAAACTGATTGATTCAAAGGCGTTAATATAGAAATGAATTTTACTATAAAAACTATTTATTGGGAAAAAAACAACTGTGAAATCAATTTAAGTTATAGTATTTTATAAATCACCTGAAGGTTGAATAATCTTTCTTTTAATCGCCGGAATGTAGATTTCCTTCAAAGATGAAAATTACACTTTTTTAAAATAAGAACCAGGAAATTTGGTGGAGGTTTTAGCATTGTTCTTAATTTTTTTGGAAATTTTTGACGGTTTAAATCGAATAAAACTTAGATACATAAAGTTTAACCTGAGGTGTTGCAATACATGCAGTGGTAATTAAACTGCATGCAAAAAAACTAAGTTCGGGGCAAGTTTACGTACATAGCATATAATTTAAAGAAGTGGCATTGTTATAATAAAAGTAACTGCGAATCATTTTGCTAAGTTAAAGACTGAAGTTCAGTTTACAAGAAAGATCAGCTTTCGAGCCCGAGTCTCAGCTTGTAGTCTTAATTTGTTCTGAAAAAAGCGGAGATATTGGTCGATCGGAGCCTCGTTCTTATTAAAAAAAGCGTGTATCACCAAATACCAGCTAACTTTCCCATTGAAGTTATGACGGTTGAAATAGATTTATCAATCTAACTTTGTTTGATTTTTCCACTTGTTCGTTGACCGACCTTTTCGAAGCATTAATATTTATAGAGAATTTACACTTTTTAAAGCACTAAGTTTTTTTTTGACAAAGTAATCTTAAGGGCTATTTAATATTTAAATTGTTTCAGAAATAAAGTTGTAATTTAAAAAGCACATGAAGTTTGGTTGTGATTCCGGATATTTTCCATTCTATAATGATTAACAGTTTTATCATTTGTAGATAATCATTAAAATCATAAAGCCTGTGGGGGTTCGGGGGAGAACTACCTTGGGGTTAAAAGGGTAGGGATCGGGTGATTGTCGGACAAGTTATTCAACTACCCCAAAAATATCAAGGCATGAAAATTTCCCACTCTAAAAAATACCTCTCGGATTCAAAAACTACCCTAAAAGATACCAATTTAAGGTTGATACTTTTTTCTGGATAATTCAGTAGCGGGTTGTTGCTAAATCCTCTCTTGTCTTTCTACTCTTGGAACGAACGCCGAATCGCTGACGCTTTCCTTATAGCCAAATACCGTCCCATCTTTAACAAATAAGTGCACGCCTTCACGCTTTCTCTTTTCCCTATGGGAACGACAAATACTGAGGACATACCCTACAAATGCAAGTCAAATGCAAAGCAATGTTATGAATAAATGAAGCTTATCTGCTTTCTTGGACAAACAGATCTCAAAACAAGAGCAACAGTTCTTGCTCACCATCTATAGACACAGACACAGAGGCGTACGTGTTAGATATAACAACAACAACAATAAGCTTTATTAACATGACTTTTCAGTATAGTCAAAGCAATTCTAAAATTACAGCAAAATCATAAATGACATGTTTTACATTTTTTCGACACAGATCATACAATTAGAGTAGATCTTTTTCTGATGCAAAGCAATGTCTTGGTAAAATTGGATTTAAAATAATGAGAGTTTGAATTTCTTTAGAAAGGGATGACAGGTTAATTTGCATTTTGTGATTTAGTGTTTCAAAAAAGTCTTCTCGTTGATCGTTGTATGCAGAGCAGTCACATATTCATCTTCAACGTGTTCAGCTCCATTTCCGAAACATAATACAATAGATATAATACACGCATCAATACAACATAACGACATGCAATCAACCTGAAATTAATTTCAATGCATTTTTAAATTGTTGCTTTATTACGCGGTGGGAGGGCGTGATAGGGGGTATTTCCTTAATTTTAGCCCTAACTAATTTTAGCGAGAGCTAAATACTAGCAATTTTTTCAAAATCGCCCAAACCGCTAAGAAATTAGTAGCTGTTAAGACTATTCACTGGTAGTCGGTTCTTGCAATTTGTTACTTGCGAATCGAAGGAGTTTTTCTGACGTGTCATCTGATTAAAAATCTTAGCTGAGTTTCAAAGTTTCCTGAAACCGTTCTAAAGTTCAGATACACGCTTTTTTTATAAGAACCAGTAAATTTGGCCGAGGCTCATTGATTTTATAATTTTTTGGCGATTTAAGCCTCAAATTGTTCTTAAAATGTTCTTATTTCTATGTATGTTTAAGTCGAAGAAAAACTAAGCCAAAGTGTTGCATTGTTTATGTATATTGGTCAGTTTATCCCTCCGAATTTATCATGGATTCGCTGACATTTCCCCGAGGCAATTTCCAGTGATTATAAACTGCAAAGCATTTCTTGGTTATTCTTTAATATTCACCGATCGAAGTTCAGTAAAGTCTTTTGAAAATAATAGCTGTCAAGCCCGAGTTTCAGCTTGTTCTTAAATTATTCTTAAATTTTGGCCTCGTTCTTATAAAAAAAGCATATATATGACCACTAAGACTTGCTTCCAGGCTACCAAATTTTTGTCTCTGGTACCCAGCTGGCTGACTGGAAAAAAGATAGTTTCCGGACCTCCTTTGAATTTATGCTATAATTTATGCTTTTTCAAGAGTAGGATTTTGCATTAAAGCTTGTTTTATGTTGAAGATATTTTTACTACTTTTTGACAATTCAGTCTGCAATGTTATGTTGTCCCCAGAGCAAAATTTACTGTGTATTAATTAGTGAAATAAATTAACTACCTTGTCATAGTTTGTTTAATAATGTTTAGTTTAGAATGCAGCCAAGAACATAATTATGATTTTTAATCAAACAATTATTTAGACGTCATGAGCCCAACACCTAGAAGTTATTAAAGAACTGTTTAATGATAATTTAACATACCAGTTCGACTAAATATAGTTTCTTCAGGTGGGGCGACAGTCAATAGGTCGCTCTTCGTGCCTCTTGTAATATATTTTGTGAAATTGAGAAAAAAGTAAATAAGATAATAACAATAACATGCAATAAGAAAGATAAAAACAATAAACACAAATTAAGGAAAAAACAAGATATTAAGCGCAAATCTCCGCTCGGCCTAATTAAAACGGCTATGAGCAGATAATGAGCAAAATATGGGCAAATTAGAGCAAATATGTTTGCAGGGGGTAGATATGACGTGCGCTTGGACAGTACAAGATAATTTTATCATTTGGTTGATTTGTCAAACTATGTTCGAGTGCAAAATTATTTGAAAATTAGATACTGATTATCTACCACAAATACGCGTCTGTTTCGACAATCTTAATTGCAAGTTAAAAGTCGAGTTTTAAATAAGACGTTTTTATATGTGTCATCCCACACACGTTTGCCCGCGTAGCCGCTTATAATTAAGGGCCGTTAGATTGGCCGAGTGGAGACTGGCGTCTGCTTTCGTTAGGCGTTTCTTTTGATGTAATTTTAAGAAGAAGGGTCGTCAAATTATTAATGTGAGCTATGCTCCAGGGGTAAAACAATTAAGAGAAAGCCCTAGAAAAACACGTGGGGCTTATGAACTTTTGCCTCTCTCATTAAGTATATCATAACTTATCACACTGACATCACACTAACTATACTTAACTAGCTGTTAATGAAATTGCAAATTTATATTATACAGTAGATAATATAGCTTCAAATACAAATACTATAATTAGGAGTGAAGGAATTTTTGTCAGATTTGAGTCAAAGTGTCTGGTTGAGTTCTAAATGTCAAAATTTAGGGTATAACAGAATTTTGGGCCTCGATATTGAAAAGAACTTTTCTAACGAGGTGGCACAAAGAATGATTCATTTCTTGTGTTATAACATTTATATAGAATAATACACTTAACCAGTGTCTACATTTTAGAAAGAAATTGCCTCAACCTCAAGCATGCATGTATTAAACGGTAGATTGCTGCAAAGAAGTCCGGGAGTCAAGACTGTTCAGAATCGGTGTATTTCAGTGTAATTGATTTTTAAAATGCTAGTGTCATTAAAAAGCATTTTATTAGTGTTTGAAAACATGAAGAAAAAAACGGCGTTTCCTTCTGAGAAACTTAAGTAAATCACATCGAGTTCACGTCAAGATCTGTGTAAAAAGTTATTAATTAATTGTAATATAAAGGAGCGTTTAACTATAGTACGTCATGACTTGACTGTATATTTCAATGCGGTTTTGTGATCGGCCACACTTGAAGATCATAGCTTCATACAAATAAGTATTTATATAAGTATTTGATCTTTTTCAAAAGCCAGCGCATTCCAAAAGAAGAAATTTTAAGTTTAAAACCCCCACAATTAATTCAAGGTTCATGAATAAGTTAATTTAAAACACAATCGTATATGCCTATATAGGTTTTAACTAAGGCACATGAAATAAAAAACACGTTTTTACAGTCTTTATATTTCTAATAAACTAGTTTTTTACGTAATTTTAAGAGTTGAAAAGTTTTTGATAGCTTTTAACAAACAAACCGTGCAATTAATTATCTCTACGAGTTGATGTTTTTTTTACACTGAACCTTTTTCCTCCTTGAAATGAGAGATTAATACCATCGCGTCATTTCAACCATATCAAATAACGAAATTGATTTAATTGCAAATGTTTTTGCAGTTTAAGGCGAGGCATCCAACTTTAGTAATTGTTTTAAATTTGTTTGACGATTTTCAACCCCTTTAATTTGCGTTGTGAGTTAAATATATGCCGAAAATTACCCGTTATTAAATTCGTCATCAGCACAATGTTCCTATATAAACACAAACTCCATACTCGTTTGTCACTTGGTTGTAAAACCGTTAATTCAACTCATACTGCCTGGTTAGTTATAGTCAGTCAGTCAGCAAGTATACCCGAATCGTGTGCGTACACGAAGAGACAAGTATGATCCGGTTCTTCATCCTACTGTGTTGTATTACTGCAATAGCTGCAGTTGCTCAAGATAGTCCAAAAAGAAGTAAGTAATGACCATTTGATACAGCTTTCTTTTCTCCGCGCACCATTCCAAATTTTTGAACAAGATAGCACGACAAGGTTGTCAGTTATTTCACATGCAGATTTTTTACGCTTGCGAGCTTATAAGACAAAGTTTGTAGCATTTGTTTCCACTAAAAGCTTACTCATTAATTACAGGCTTTTCTTGTAAGAACAAATTCATAAGAATGAGACCCAACCAAAATTTAAGAACAATTTGAACTTGAACTTGACCTTTATTTATGCCACTTTACATTTTAAACAATAAATATAATACAAAATCATTTACAAGCCCATTAGAAACTACAAGAGCTTATTCAACTATGGGCATTCTCAACTATGTTTTAGTATTTAAGTAATGTCATGACATACCCTATTGACTAAGTTATAGTTATATAAAATAGAAATGAAGAAAAGAAGAAAATGCACAGAAAAAACAACAAAAGTAGCTCGTGAACAAAAAAGTTATTAGGAAAAATATTAAGAAAGTAGATATCCTTTAAGCTTTTCACAAAATGATCCAACACTGGTTGCGTTACGAATATTAAGAATTTACGAATTTACGAATACGAATATTACGAATTTAGAACTAGCCGAGACTTGAACATATATGTATATAAAAAACAAAGCATCTTCGTACATTCTTTGTATTTCCTTCTTGCGTTTTGCCGCCTTTCCTAACCAGTCCGTATATATTAACTATGGTCTGCTTGACATACAAAGAGACACCTAGGGCTAAGCAAATGTAAATTAGAGTATTAGACAGAAAACGAGAAAGAGAGCACAAAACAGTACTTAAAGAAGCCTTGGTATAAAAATAGTACTTTCCTGGCGAGTAATTTCCCATTGGAGGTACAATCTCACGTTACAAATTGACTACAAAAACTTCCTGTTACTCTAGTTTAATTGAATATACCTTTCACAGTGCTTTACTAATATTTAATAAAAGACTCAAATATTGACATTTCATTTACACTTAATATATAACAACCTTAGCTCATTCACAAAGGTGTGCTTTAATTTAGCATCACTAAAGCGCAACAAGTATACGTATTCTGTTCTATTTTGAACATCGTTACTTTGAAATGGTGGGACTGATGAGATTAAAGTTTCGCAAACAGTTGATTAGAATGCTTGACCTGAGATGTTTTTGAATTAACTTCGTTAAATCTTTCTTTAGTTCAAAATTACTGCGAAAATAGGGCAAATGAAGTTTTACCATACCCTGGTTCACCTTACTTTTTCATCCAATGTTTCTTAGAAAAGCAGAACTGTCCGCCCGGAAAAATATTGAACAACGAACCTGAAGGCCCGATATGTGTGCTCGACCCAGCCAGCCGAAAATTGTTAGGTAAGAAAAACGGGATCTAGGTTTACTTAATACTTCACGTAAAGATTGTGTTGCTGACTCAGTGCGCTGCACAAAAACTGGTAACAGTGAATTGCATTTGAGGAGGAAAATTGATAAAATAAAGAAGAAAAAAAGACAAGAAAGTGGACATAAGGTTTTGCGAGTTCTACCTTTCAATTATTTGCAGAGAAAGAAATAGACAATTAGCTTGTCGAAAGGGTGAACAATAGAATGACCAATTTTCGCAAAGCGTGGACTGTCAGAGTAAACGGTTAAAATCATGTTCACTTTGGTAATAATACTGTTACAAGGTGTTCCATACTGTACGATGAAGACTATAAAGTGTTGCATTTTGTAACATAAAGAAAATAAATATTAATAAAGATATAAGATGTTAAATCCTGAGGTAAGATAGCAATGAGGTGTTCCACACTGTAATACAACGGGTGTAAGGTGTTCCATACTGGAGTAAGATGGCCATGGGTGTAAGGTGTTCTACACAAGAGTAAGATGGGTCTAAGGTATTCCATATTTGGGTTAGATGGTTGAAAAGTGTTCCATACCGACGAGGAAGACAGGTGTAAGGTGTTCCATATTGGAGTAAGGCAGGTGTAAGGTGTTCCTATGGAGTAGTGTTTCATACTGGAGGAAGACGAGTGTAAGGTGTTCCGTATTGGAGTAAGATTGGTGTTAGATGTTCCATAATGGAGTAAGGCAGATACAAGGTGTTCGCATAGATTGAGTACGACCGGTGTAAGGTGTTCCATACAGGAATAAGCCGGGTGAAGGTGTTCCATACTGGAGTTACACGGTCATTAGATGCTTCAAACCAAAGTAAGACAGTAAGAAGGTGCTCCATATTAGAGGAATTATAAGACGGTTATAAGATGCTACAAATTGAGGTAAAAAGGTTGCTGGCGAAAATTCAAATACGATGATGATAGTCTAGCATTCAAACTAGTTTCAATGACTTAAAACTTCAGCGAATACTAAAACTTACGTTAAAATAAAAATAAATAAATTGATACTCTATTTGGATAAGTTTATGATATTGGCGAAAATGACACAATTTTCTTTTCATATACTATGGCGTTAGTAAGGCGAGACTACACCTAAACTTTTGTTGGATAGTCAGGAAGTTGAAAAAGATATTTGAATTTGAAGAAATTTGAGTAAATTAAAACAGCCAAACATCCCTCCTGGCAAGGGACTGGTACAAATATTAACTTCAAACTTAATTTTAAACTTCTCAACTATCACCAAATTCACAATTCTCCTTAAAACTACCAATCTTCAAGAAAAAAAATAGAACTCAAAACTCATACAAAACACTTAAGCTGATTTTCTTTCATTCCATTTGTGTTTTAAGCATAGGGGTTTTGTAGATTCAAGTCATGGGCGGAGATACCAAACTAAATCAAACTTTATTTATTTAACGAGGATAGACATATTACATTGTGCAAGTTATTTAACACATGGCCCTCGGCACAGATCTTGGCGTTTTTTAAAGCCGGTTTTGTGGAGGGTGGAAAACCGGCGAACCCGGAGAAAAACCCTCGGAGTCAGAAGACGATCGACAAATCTTATCCCACATGCAAACCCAGGGTTCAATCCCGGGTCTATTGAGGTGGAAGGCACGAGTGCTAACCACTCGGCCATCCTGACTCCCCACCTACATGAGGAAAAGTGGCCCAAAGCGCACTTTGGGTGTACTCGCGCCTTTATTGACTTGAATGCAATTTGATTTACAGAGAATCCAGGATCTGACAGTAACATATACTGGGGAGACGTGAAGTTAACAAACCAACAAAAAATAGCTTTGGCTAGTTCCTCGGATTCTCAAAGAAACAAGCGCGCGGTGTCTGTGTTCCGACGCTGGGCAGGAGCAGTTGTTCCATATGTCATCAACGATAACTTGAGTAAGCTTTACCATTATCAATGTCTATACAGTCAAACCTCTCTAAAACTCTCTAAACCTCTCGGGGCCGGCCACAGCTGTCCGTCTTATAGTTAACAACCCTCCCTAGAACAGGAGGTATATATCTAGAGCTAGACACCAACCCTGAGGGGTATAGTTGTTTTAGTATTTTCCAGAAGATAGGGATAAAATACACTTCATTTTTCAAAGAAAGGACAAAATTCGAGTTTTTTTTTTTTATTTCTAGCACGCGCGCTTGAGTTTCGTTTACATTCTTTAGGGTTTTTTGAAGAACATAAATGTCGTGAATTTTAAGAAGATTTCGAAAGAAAAAATTTTGACCTAACCATTTACAACAAAAATCCAAATCTTGTTGTCCCGGCCTGGTCGGTCAAAATTTACATTCCAATCTTTTTTTACTAAAAAGCAAAAAAATTTCTTTTGGTTATCCGAATTTTAAAAAGTTTCACAGTTTTGGTGCTAGAACAGGCATGTGGACTTTAATTTTTCTTCTCGGCGAAATTTAATTAGAAAAACAAAACGGACAGTAAGTGTCGGAGGGGAAATTATTCTTGTCAAACTTTGATTTTAGATTTTCTAAACTAGTTTGAAGATTTCGCTTCAGTATGACTTTAAATGTAGTATTTCCATTCTCAATGGAACAGAGAACCTGCCCCAGGCCAAAATGGCCATTCAAGATGGAATAGCAATGTGGGAAGCAAACACATGTGTTAGGTTTGTGAATCGGACGAACGAGCAAAATTATGTTGAGTTCACTGATGGCCCCGGGTAAGTCAAGTGTTAGTTCACTGATGTTTGTGTTTCGTCAGTTTTTTCATCAAATTCAGTAACAATATGCTAACAGGTCTTCTTCAAGTTCCACATGAAAACTAGAACCCTTTATTAATAGTTATTTTTGAAAATAAAACCTTTTCTCGCCGTTCCTATTACAATTTTTGGACTTGAAGCGTGCAAGGATGATGTTGTAGGAGGCTTATGACGTAGCAGGAGGCATAAAGCAGAGAAAATATTTATTTTATCTAAAAAAGTTCAATTCTGGCTACAATAGTCACATTGTTATAACTTCAACCAATGAATTATTTCTTTGAAAATGTTTGAAATGAAAAAAATTCAATATTCTTCAACAGAAATTAATTTTTTTAAACAAAACGATATAACTCACTGCTGCTACGTCACAGGTTACCAGTCCCCTACCTGCTCGATCAAAATTTTCATTCCAATCTTTTTTTTCTTTTTTTCCCTAAATTACTAACGGGTCGTCGCTAAGTCCCCTTGTTTTCCTTTAACAACCTCCAAAAAATACTGAACTGACAACGGTCATACCTACTATAACAATATTCAATATAGGGAGTACCCCCCCCTCCCGACGTAATATACGGAGTTTTTGCTCTTAGGTAATGTACTGTACTGTCAGACCACTGTGTTGTGTCCTTGAGCAAGACACTTTACCTGACCTTGTCCCAGTCGACTCAGCTGTATAAATGAGTACCAGCTCTGATTAGTGTCCTGTCTTGGGAAGG
>JAOBAT010132186.1:0-12306 GCA_026413305.1 Hydrozoanthus tunicans | reverse complement strand
GCTAAAACCAAGAAAACAAGACAGAAATACGGCAAACGTCAGACGGCAAATTGACGTTTGCCGTCTCACGTATACGCAGTGCTTAATCTCACTATTGCCTGAACTTCACCGTGTAGCCACCTTTGAAATCAATGCATGCAACGTTGCGCGATGTAGAAACCGATCACCGAGTGGCTACACGAAGGGTTTCAGTTGCGTGCAACGTTGCATTGGAATATTGCACCGTATAGCCACCACTTTAATCCCAATATCAATAAAAAAAATAGACAGCTGTCTACGAATGCAAACAGGTGACGTCGTGAGACGTCGCTTGGCCGCGCAACTCACGTTAACCTAGACATAAAGTGGCGGGTTTTTGGAAATTTTAAGTCGCGGGCTTTTACCGCCGGAGGAGCATGGAAGTTGGCTAGTTAACGTTATTTATATATTCGAAAAACCAAAAATTTACCAATTTACTACCGTAATTTATTTTATTACTTTAATCTTTACTGTTGTTATTAAAACTGGTTATTGATATTTTTATTGTTATTTTTACTATCATCATTATTCTTGTTATTATTATTATTATTGTAATTATTATCATTATAATTATTGTTATTAGATGGTCAATAGAACTCCAAATAATTGGTCCTCTAAATCTTTAATAACAATAACCAATCTCAATTCTTCTCGTTGTGCTAACTGAATAAGCAAAAAGGTTATGGTTACTTGGTAAGCAGTAAGGATTGAATTCATCAAGAGACCGGGGTTCAAAAGAAAACTCAACTGAAAATTCAAAACAAAACCTTAGCAAGTTATTCGGCTACAATTTCTTTCAACCCAGTTTCTTGTTCAGTTCGAGAAAGCACTGAAGAAGAAACTGAATTGAAAGAAATTATAATGGAGTAACTTGTATCCCTTGAACCACTCTCGTCGTTACTTAAACCTTTGTTTCTTTATGGTATCTGTAACGTAAAGTTCTTGTCGTGAGTTTCAGAGATTTGTTCTACCGATGTTCTACTGGCTTTTACTTAAACCGTCAGTTTCCTCGTCTGAGGAACATTCAACTCTTTCTATTTTCTCCTCGTTTCCAATTCACCTTTTAGTTCTCCTAGCTCATTGTCAATGGATTCATTGTCAGTGTTCTGCACTCCCGAGTTATCAGTGGTGTCTTTTAACTGTTTGTCGTCGTACCGATCTTGAAGTTCGGCTAACGAACTCTCATAGTTTTTTCATCGTCAGTGCGCTTTTCTACCAAGAGCTTTTAGGGGGATTTATCCCCACCTGGTTATCGTACTGATCCTGTAAATCGGAAAAACTTTCATCGTTCTGTATATCATCAGAGGTTTTCTCGGGAGAGCACTCAATGGAAGGAATTCTTTCCTGGTTATCGTCCTCCTGATGTTGTAACTGGGGTTCCAAACTTTCATCGTTTGCAACCTCGTCGGAGGTTTACTTGGGAGAGCTCTCAATGGTAGGAATCTCTTTCTGATTATCGTCCTGATCTTGTAACCGGGGTTCCAACTTTCATCGTTTGCTACCTCATCGGAGGTTTGCTCGGGAGAGCTCTCATTGGTAGGAAACCCTTTCTGGTTATCGTAGTGATCTTGTAACTGGGGTTCAAAACTTTCATCGTTTGCTACCCCATCGGAGGTTTGCTTGGGAGAGCTCTCATTGGTAGGAAACCCTTTCTGGTTATCGTAGTGATCTTGTAACCGGGGTTCAAAACTTTCATCGTTTGTTACCTCATCGGAGGTTTGCTCGGGAGAGCTCTCAATGGTAGGAATCCCTTTCTAGTTATCGTCCTGATCTTGTAACCGGGGTTCCAACTTTCATCGTTTGCTAACTGGTCGGAGGTTTGCGCGGGAGAGCTCTCATTGGTAGGAAATCCTTTCTGGTTATCGTCCTGATCTTGTAACCGGGGTTCCAACTTTCATCGTTTGCTAACTGGTCGAAGGTTTGGGCGGGAGAGCTCTCATTGGTAGGAATCCCTTTCTGGTTATCGTCCTGATCTTGCAATCGGGGTCCCAAACTTTCATCGTTTGCTAACTGGTCGGAGGTTTGCTCGGGAGAGCTCTCATTGGTAGGAAACCCTTTCTGGTTATCGTCCTGATCTTGCAATCGGGGTTCCAACTTTCATCGTTTGCTAACTGGTCGGAGTTTTGCACGGGAGAGCTGTCATTGGTAGGAATCCCTTTCTGGTTATCGTCCTGATCTTGCAACTGGGATTCCAAACTTTCATCGTTTGCTACCTCATCGGAGTTTTGCTCGGGAGAGCTCTCATTGGTAGGAATCCCTTTCTGGTTATCGTCCGAGATTACGTCATTAGCTATCTTACTAGATTATCAACAGGCGAAGATCTTCGCAATAATTTGTTCGGAAAATTACCGAGGAAGTTTGAAACTTAAAACGTTCGGCGAAAACCGGAAATGTCCGAAGACATATTTTGAAATGTTTTTAACAAAAGGACTTAAAAGTCCTTTTTTTAACCTCCGTGAATGTCCGAAGAATCTGAAAACTTTCTTTACTAAAATCTGAAAACGTCCAAAGCGATACTTTGTGACGATGTTCATGCAAAGATTGACAACATTCAAAAAAAAAAAGAAAAACTAAAAAATCGCTTTTTCGTGCGTGCAGAGACTCGCGTCCCAAAATCCTTTTCCATCGTGTCAGTGCAGTCGCACACTAACTCATAACTATCAATTCTGTAGTATACATGTATTTGGAATGTTTCAATCAAGTGAACCATTTCTTTAACAAAAAGATCTAGCCTTGTCAAAAACCACGAGATACTGCAACTCAAATTATCAATATAACAGAATCATAAGGATAGTGAATACAGGACAATACAACAGTTTTGTTAAAAGCACAGAGAAAAAAGAGGAAAACAAACTATTTAAAACTAACAAATTTTCGAGGTTTTTCAATTTTTTAAAAGTGCTTCGCCTTTTCTGCACGTATGTCCGTTCAAGAAATTAAACTGAAAAGGATGCACTAGTAGTCAAAAACAACGTCGCCTGGCACTTGGAAATAAATTTTTTGCACTTCTGAGGCGTTGTCAAAAGGTTTTTATATCAGCAACTAAATTCTAAAGGAACAACTTACATGAAGTTATTTTGTCTGGTGCTTCTTGACTGGCAACTTGTGAGGCTCTGTTATGTCGTTTGGGCAGATGAGAGAAGGGGGAGATCCAAGACACGAACATCCCGCGGGGCACATCTCTTGAAACGGTGGTAAAAGTGCGGCTAGCTCCCGCGACCAAGATGTACGAAATAATCCAAGTTACTGCTTTTTCACGCATTTTCGGCAAAATATCGCGAGCTTGAACTTCCAGTACATACGCGCAAGCTTTGCTTCAATGTGACAGAGCTTTGACGCAACAATGCAGTTAAAGACAGTGATTGCGTCACCCACTACTCCTAATAAGGTACTTGAGTACTTAAGTCATTAAGTGCAATTAATAAACGAGTTGGAAAATAACCATTTCATTTTCGGAAATATAGCAAAAGAAAAGAAATTGTCGATTTAACTAATAGAACATATCTGCTGTATAGCAAATACTTTTGAAAGGAGCTGCAAAACGGATAAGACTGCAAACAGGACAGACGTTTTTCTTATTTCTGTAATTTTTTAGTCTCAGACAGTAATAAATATGGAAAAACTCCCTACTAAAATAAATCAGTACTAATACCCGATTTAAATCTAAATTTAATTTTACCTACTTGTCAGGGTTGCCGCTATTTACTGGATGTAAAATTCAAGGACTTTTCCCGGACTTTCCAGGACATTTTCAAGCAAATCCAGGACCTTGTTTATCAAATAAAACTTGAATTCTTTACATCCTTTTTTCAAAAATCATTTCAACAATACACATAACTTATCGACAAACTTTAATATTCCGCAACTTTACAAGTTAATTATACATTAAATTATGGTTGAAACGCAAAATAGTACACTAAGTTTTGATACAATGTATCAATGTATCAATACTGGTTTCAACTTTGGAACAGAAGGACCGGTTGACACTCGGTCCATCCATGGATATTTGCAACAACTGGGCCTTTGGGAGCTCATCTGTGCTCTTCTCAAAGACTTCCTTAAGGTCTGCTGCAGTGGCATGTCCCACCACCCCCACGTCCCCCGTTTCATCTAAAAAATATTATAACAAACAGCTTATTTTGATTAATTTTGGAAGTAAAGAAAGAAAGTTTTTGCCAATTCCAGGATTTTCAAGGACAACGTTCCAAATTCAAGGACTTTCCAGGACATGGATTTTTTTCCCTAATTCCAGGACTTTCCAGGATTTTCAAGGACCGTGGCAACCCTGACTTGTTATTGTAAGTGTTATGTAAATGCGGTTACATAATATTACAAATCTTCAAAAAATAATCAACAAGTTAGAAAGATGCCCACAGAACAATACAACCACAAAAGAACAGTATTCCATTACTTTGGGTCATAATTTATTTTTCAAGTTCTAAATTCTTTTTTCTTACAAAAATATTATCTTATCCATTAGTTTTCAACAAAGCTTGTAGAACGCGATTCCTTAAACAATTCTACTTTAAACAGGAAGAAATTCGTGTCTATCATGTTAGGCTTATCCTATTTTTTTACTTCTCCCAGTCTTACTTACTTTCAATTTATTTTCGTCCTTGAGAAAACACTACGTAACAAAAATAGTTCTCCATTCTTCCAAGTCTAAAATTCTTTAAACAACGTTCTTTAAACTACATTCTCCTAGCCTAAACCCATACTTATTTTTGTAGAACTATATTAGGATTATTTACTTTTCACCTGCAGTGTATTATTTTGTTCTGAAGATTTGTGTTTGATCATTTCCCTCTTTCTCATTGCCAAATATCTTGTTTTGTATGATTAAACCAAGGAGAAATTAGATTTTGATAAATTAACTAAGGCTGAGAGGCGGTTAAAACAACCAAAGATGGCGGCAGTATATTTTACCACAATGCATTGCGAGCCTTACAACGCTAAAAAATACTCCCTGAAGATAGAGCTGTGTTTGATCATTTTCCATTTTCTCATTGCCAAATATCTTTTTTGTATGATATACGTAAGGAGAACTTAGATATTGATAAACCGACCAGGGCTGAAAGGTGTTAATACAGTCGGCCATTCCGAAAAAACATGGCGGCTGTACATTTTACTACAATGCACTGCGAACTTACACCGCTAAAAGAAACTCCTTGAAGGAAACAGTTGGTAAAACTCTTCCTTGTACTAACAAAACTGCGTGTACAAAATTCGAGGTTTACAAATTTTACACTATGCGTTTTATGGGCATTTTTAAACGTTGATGCGCTAGGAACCGTGGGTAAATGTACTTGTCGCCAGTTCTTGCGTAATTGTGGTTTAACTAAAATGTTACAAATCACGACTTTTGGACTTTTGAAGTTTAGCTGTCTTGACCTCAAAAATATCTGGTTATCTTTTCCTTTAACGCTTTCAATTGCTTTAAGGCAAACAAGTAGAAAACTCGACATTAAATAAGATTAATTTCAACTCACATAAAAGCTCGAGTGTTAAAAATTCTAAGCAATTCAATTGCTAATTTTGAGAATAATTTCATTTAGTAAAATTCCTAAGTGATATGAGTTTCCGCTGCTCTTATTGGTGGAGGCTGACCTATTACGCCGGTTATAATCACCTCGCGCGATGACTTGTGAACAAATTTTCAAAATGGCAACCATGCTTTTGGTGAATCTTTAGGAGTAAGAGTTAAATTCCTATAGGAAAAACGCTGTTTTGAAAGTATTAAGGTTACACAACAGTATTCAAAGGTAATTCAATATCCCTAAGACAACTGTGTTTATTAGTGAAAGATAAAACTCCGGATGAAATGTTTCAGATATCGATACCTAAACCTGAGCAATGAAAACAACAAATAAAACTTTTGCATAAATATTAAGCAACTCTTTTTTTCTCTTGAATCCATTGAAAAATACTGCTAAACTAACTACTTGTAGAGAAGAGACTGCTTCTTTTCCAGAGGGCTGTTCTAAGTTGGAGGGCATGATTCATCAGCGCTTCACAAAGGATCGTTATTGTAGGTCATTTCATAATGAAGAAACTTCCCTTTGTTTCTCGTAGCAATATAGACTGAGGGAATTATTGTTGGGGACATTCCACAAATCGTCCAAGTTCTGATCGTCCACACTGTTCAGTTCGTTGTTCTTCTTATACCTGACAGGCAAAAGAACTAGCGGTTAAAACCTTCAGAACAGGTTACAGTAAAAGCTAAGTCAAACCCTCGCCCGAGCTTAGAGACCAAAGAGACCAGTTCTTATCTCTAGTTTCTGTAGTCTTTGACTCCCCCCTGGACAGGACGCTAATCCATCGCAAGTTAGTCCCCTGCAAAAGTTGGTTCTCATTTATGCAGCTGAGTCGACTGGAACAAAGTCGGGTAAAGCGTCTTGTTCAAGGACACACCACAGTGGTCTGACCGGGGCTCGAACTCGCGACCCTAGGATTACCAGTCGACCACGCTAACAGCTCGGCCGCTGCGCAACAGGCAAAGTGTTAAATTTATTCTTTGATCAACTGGTTGGTTAACTATGGTTGTTCAAATGCATATTGGTCAATGTAGGTCGACAGATATTCGTTCATTTCAATTCAATTATGTATGTTCATTAACTGTTTGTTTGTTGCTTCGAAATGGTAAAACGAGGAGCTTTCAAATGAAAAAAATGCGGATCCTTGGCATCCCCACTTTCAAGCAATGCACCTTACAACTTGCTACTTTGCTACCATGGTAAGGTAGGGGACAACACGCCATACAAAAACTAGTCCGAAGTGCACTTCGAACTAGTTTTTGCATGTAAACCGCTTTCTCAGCCAAGTCTCCCGAGAGAGCTGTCCTCTCGCCCGGCAGCCCTCAGGGGTTGGGAGGACAATTCAGACAAAGAAAAAACAAGCTAGACGTGTATAACTGTCCAACTAAGTGCGCAATTCTTATCAGTTCTTATCAAATTGCTATTTCAAAACAGTTATAGAGTAAACTCCAAAATGCTTTCTACGATTCTAAATAAGCATTCAAAACTTACCACATTGTGAAAGAATCTTGAGACAAATTAAAAGCATCAGCTGCAGCACTTGATAATTGACGTGACGATGCTCTTTTGTTAATCTTGACTGTTCGTGTGACAATGTACTGAACCGTGACAGTCACGTTATCCTTAGAAGAATCTTCTGTAGCGCCATTTTGGTTCTTTAAATAGGAAGGAGGAAGCACCGGGAGGGGCTTGGTTGGCCTTAATCCTGGGGACACAGGACGCTTTGGATCTTTAGGTGACGGCGGGAGAGGTTTGGATGGGGGCTTGCTCTGGTCTCCACCAGAATGTTTCCTCGGTGGCTACAATTGACAAAAATGGATGCCAACAATTTTTAACTTTGATAATTTTGATACAAGCTAAAATCTTTACTCATTTATTTTATGGTCCACATTACTCTTACTAGGTGAGATTAATTACCGAGTAGTCTGCCTTAAGGCTGGCAGTTGGGTGATTTTTAGCTTCTTAGCGCGGAAAACTCACAGGACACGGCGTTGCCGCGGCATCAACTGGATCTGGTGGTTTCGCGGCGCTGGACGCTCGCACCCAATGCCGCTCGACCACGAACTCCGATTTTGCTGTTCCCCGAGTTTTCTGCGCTAAAAAAACAACGCGGTTAGCGTGTTCGACCCGTAACCCCAAGGTCGCGGTCAGGTAGATTTAGCAAAGACAACGCGACAAAAACGTGACTTCTGTTCACGGACGAGCACAGAGCTCAAGGTCCTGAAACGATGGCGCAACGTATTGAACGCGACGCGAAAACATAGAATTCCCGTCTAGAAACGCAACCCGACTGTAAATCGCTACGTCTCGGGAACTCAAGCTGTGCACGCGCGCGTAAAAGAGACGTCACGTTGTCGTCGCCTTGTCTTTGCTAAATTTATCTACTGAGTCCTTCAGCAAGACACTCTAATTAACGTTTTTCCAGTCGACCCAGGTGTACAAACGAGTAACACTTTCTGCTAAAGGTTAACCTGCGATGGGGTCTGAGAATTTCATGCTCTAACAACTACAGAAACTAGAGATATTATATAGCCAGTTTAATTCAGTGTTACCAGGCTAGAAAAGGGTTTAATCTTCAGCTTCACTTCCCTCGAGGAGTCGAGAAATCCAACAGGTTTTACAACCCATTTATAGAACCCCGAGGGCCTATAATTAATCTTTTTAATCTGGGAAGACGCGAAGGTCTAACCGCTTGCAGATGTTGAGCAAAGACAGCAATTTGTCCCCAGGTACTTTTTAAAGGCCCGGAGTGAAGCACCTGCACCGGGAACCGAACCCGGGCCTACGGCACGACAGAGTGGAACCTTGCCAACAGAACTTACTGGTCAGCGGCGAGTGACCTTTTCAAAAAAAATAATGAGACACAAGATAACATTATTCATAACCGCTTACCAAAATTGTTGGTGGGCTCATCGAGTTTGGTCTTGCAAAACCACTGTCAGAAGATCTCTTACTTGGTGTCGGTGAACGAGAAGGAGGCTGTTCAGGGACTGGGGAGATAGAGCGCCTAGCAGCGTTTGAGGGCGCTCCCCGGTTGGGAAGCATTGGCAGGGGTTTGGATGGAGGTCTGGATTGAGAAACTTTCTTTAATGATTGCCTCGTCTCTTTCTTTCTTAAATCTTTCAAAAGACGATCTCTGCCGAATTTCTAAAAGCCAGAAACATTCAATGGTTATAAGTATTTAATTCTGACAAGTACAGTTACAATACATCTCGTAATCCCTGTGTTTTCTACGCACAAGATAACCAATACTAAAACCGAAACCACATTTCATTCCAATTTTCTATAACTTTTTTTCTCTGGAAAACCAAAGGAAAAGGCAAAGGACATTTCATGGCCGCGCAAGGATACGAATATTTGTTTGAAAAGCTGAAAAAATCTCTGACGAGTGAGTGAAGCCAACGAGTGGTAGTTACTTTCAGCACGAGATGATAAAATTCGTACCCCAAAACGGCCATGTAATGTGCTGTTTATTCTAAAGATTCTGATGAATATCCTACATAAAACACAACTTTAAAAAAAATCTGGTATTCTATTTACATTTTCTGAAACCTTTAGTTAATAGTTTCGGTAGAGTGTACATAGTGATCATTCGCCGCTTCAAGTTTTACTTTGTGAACTTTGGGTACACCGTTTTATCAGCATATAAACTCTATCAACCCCCACATCCAGTTAACCGTGGAGCTGCCAACTTCCACACCAAGTGGGGAGAGCATAGCGTTTCTGGACACAAGATGTATCGTTAGACCGGAAGGCAAAATTAATGTGAATGTGCACAGAAGGCAACTCACACGAACAAGTACCTCTCCTTTCAGTCCCACTGCCCCGCCCAAAACAAAAGAGCAGTGGTAAAAAACCCTAATGGACAGGGCGAAGTCCTTGTCTTCAACTGAGTCCGATCGGAGAGCCGAGAAAGACCGAGTAGCACGCGA
Source organism: Hydrozoanthus tunicans (assembly GCA_026413305.1). NCBI lineage: Eukaryota > Metazoa > Cnidaria > Anthozoa > Zoantharia > Hydrozoanthidae > Hydrozoanthus > Hydrozoanthus tunicans. The sequence continues at coordinate 2,822 of JAOBAT010132186.1, read as the reverse complement.
TCTCCAGGCCAATGGTTACACCAAACGTTTTTATTGAGTCTTCTTGTGCAACACCACCCGCGCCCCGTGAACCAGACGAGAAACCCGAAACCGCGGAAAGGTTTTGCCGTCATCCCGTACGTGAAGGGGGTATCGGAGCGAGTCAAAAAAATTCTTAATAAAGCCAACATCGCCACAGCTTTTAAACCTGTTAAAACTTTAAACACTGTTTTTAAGAAACCTAAAGATCGACCGCCACTCGTGGCCTGCAAAGGCATTGTTTATAAAGTGAACTGCAAATCATGCGTTTTACAAATGTTGGCGAGTCAAAACAATCCTGGAATTCGCGCGGGCCTGAACACAAGCCAGGGACACGAACATTAATGATTCATTCATAAAACAAGACGCAGAGTCAACCAACCATGACGTACACCCAAATTATGTTCAGATTCTGGAGAGAGGTGTAAACAACTTGTCCAAACGTTTATTCTTAGAATCGTGGCATTCAACCATCGACCCCAATTGTGCCAACGAACGGAAGCCATTCCCAAGGGCGTACTTGCCCATTGTTAGACTTTTAAATAACTTATTTCTTATTCAAAAATATTCGTTCTCTGATGAAGGCCTCAGTGAGCGACCGAAAATTTAGAAACATTTTACATATATCTTAAAAAAAATTGTTATCCATTTTTGATATATATACGTAAAACATTTAACAGATCAGGTACAAACCTTTTATAAATCATAAACCTTTTAGTAACAGTTGAAATCAGTACTTACTAATTCGATATTAGGGTTGCTCGGCGTACCATTATGTGTGGGACCTGGGGAAGGGTTTGGTGTCTTTCTCTCCGGCGCCGGTATTGGTGGACTATCAGGAAACTTAAACTCTTGAACACTGGCTACAACCTGTAAGTTAAAATGTATGATTCAGGTGTTAGATATCAAATTTTCTGACAAACTATGATCCTGATTGTCGGCTGCGCAGAAGCCAAGCAGTTAGTGTGTTCAGCTCGTAATCCTAGGGCCGCGAGTTCAAGCCCCGGTCAGACCACTGTGTTGTGTCCTTGAACAAGACACTAATTACCTGACTTTGTTCCAGTCGACTCAGCTGTATAAATGAGTACCAGTTCTGCTGGGAGCTAACCTGCGATAGATTAGTGACCTGTCCAAGGAGAATCAAAGACTCTCATCCGCTTAACACCACAGAACCTGGAGAAAAGCACCGGCCCTATGTGTGCCACTGAAGTTCAAGAATGGATTTAGCATAGCTAGCTTAACTTGGCGTGATCTTGATATTGAAATCAAAGTTTGTGTGTTATGATAAAGAGAGACACGATTGCTTAAACCTCTTAAAAGTCAATAAGAACTATTTGGTATTTAGAGGGTATGATTTCAGTCATTGACATTTTGTGGTTGCACAACCAGTCATTTCATGGCTTTTGTTGAGTACGATCATCGATTAACGATTCTAGAACTAAAAACGATATATAACACAGATTTTAAGCTTCCACAAGTTTTAAAAGCGGTAACTAAATGCTAAAGAATATTTGCTGGTTCCATCTTATGATCTTGATTTGTAGAAATGGTATTTTGAGTGTTGAAGCTTTTGGTGAAGGGGAGGGGAGGGGAGGGGAGGGGCGTCGGATTTCGTCCCTGCGGGACCAAATCCACCAACCAATTCTATCTGGGGGGCAGGAGTCTGCGGGGGAGACACCGGCACCGCGAATTGAACCTGAGCCTCTTGTACAATTGGGCTAACCAGGCAATGGATTCTATTTCACTATGTATTCATGGTAGAGAGTGATCAATAACTAAGAACCGAATTGTCAACAAATGGTAACACTCATTAAACTGAGAAACAAACTAATTTCATTTTTTCTTTTCTTCACCTTTGACTTTCCAAGATAATCTTTCTTCACAAGTGCTTCCAGCTTGGTCTTTGATGGTTGAAATAGTGCATGTGAAGGAACACTAAAGGGTTCCATAGACCTCCCTCTCTAGCATCAAAATCAGAAGAGACACAGAACATTATATTTTATACATTCTAAAATGGTTTTATTTGTAGTTGTTACCAGGGGGAAATCCTACACTATATATATATATAGCCCCCGAAAAAACATCAGAATCTTACAAAGGGGCTCCTAAAAGATTCCAGCTGAAAAATTTTAACCATTTTCAATAGTTATGAGATGTTAGCTTCAAAGGACTGTTTAGAATAGTTTAGAAAAGCATTTCCAAATATCTCAGATCTATCAATTTCAAGCCAGGAATTTAGTTTAGGAGCCGAGCCTGATTTACCCATGAGTGTTAACTGACAACAAAGAAAACAAGTAATTAATTGATTGATGGAACTTAAAATGTGACAATGTATTGAGTTATGTACGTGAAAATAGTTGGACTTATATAACTTAAATGCTGCCACTGTTGTTGTTATTATCTGTTAATAAAAAAATTGAAAGTTCAATAATTATATCCTAAATATTTCATCAACTTAGAACAGTCATTGGTTAAGTTCCAAAAAACTTATAGACACCAACAGATACCAAATCCCTGATTTTTACCCCTAAACATACAACAACAACAACAGCAACAACAACAACAACTACAACAACAACAATAATAATATTACTATTATCATTATTACTATCATTTATAGTAATATAACAATGAAATACGTTTTGGGAGCATTTAAGAGTGAGTCTTTGTAAGAAGCGACCGGTCGATTTTGGCGTCCGAAAAAATTATCCTTGATATTTTGTTGAGAGATTACACAACTATTGTGAACTACTAAAGTCGGGTTAGTTTGTTTCAAAACGCAAAATTATGAAAAATATTCTTGA